>CAUYQV010026935.1:0-10491 GCA_963574575.1 Galagoides demidoff | reverse complement strand
CTGGGACCACAGGCGCCCACCACAACACCTGGCCATTTTTTGGTTGCAGCCATCATTGTTGTTTGGCGGGCCAGGCTGGGGATTCGAACCCGCCACCTTAGGTGTATGTGGCTGGCGCCTTAGCCGCTTGAGCCACAGGCGCCGAGCCAGATTTTCAAATATTTATTACAGTGGCTACCCACATGCTCATTGCCTAGATTCTTCTATAATTATTATACCAGCCTTATTACCTGTCCATCCCTTTTCCATCATAGGTTTAATTTTAATCTAAATAAAAATTTTTTTAATTTTAAATTTTTAAAAATTTAGTAGATTGGGTAGCACCTATGACTCAAAGGAGTAAGGCGCTGGCACCATATGCCAGAAGTGGCGGGTTCAAACCCAGCTCTGGCCAAAAACTGCAAAAAAAAAAAATTTACTAGATTTAGAAGGTACAAACACTATGGGCTTTGTTATTTGTTTCAGTGATGTATTGTTTAGTGGTGAAAGCTGGGCTTTTGGTGAACCCATAGTGTACCTGTTAGGCCAGTAGCGTACATTGTATGCAAATTCTTAAGCTAAGCAGTTGTGACTTTCTTTTGCCACAGGGGATTTTAGACACTTAACATTCATGAATAGGAAGAACTTTTTAATTCATTTTTACATTATTAGGGAATTTAATTTTATGTCATTTTGTTTTATACATGTGATTCCTCAATCCGTTTGGAGTTTGTTTGGGCTATAGTATAAGACAGGGGTCTTTCCCGTATATGTTTACATCCCAGATGGTTTACAGCCCCAACACATTTCTTGAACAACACAGCCTTTCCTATGTTGGCCAGTCACTTTTTAAAAATAACACTAAGTTTTTAGATATGCTTGGTTATTTTTCAAGATGTCTCTTCCAGTCACTTGTTTGGCTGTTGACTTATTTTGCTAGCACCTTGCTTTACAACTTTTTTATAATACATTATAATGTGAAATTAGGCAAATCACCCTCAATGTTCTTTTCTTTTCCTTTTCCTTTTTTTTTTTGAGACAGAGTCTTACCATGTCACCCTTGGTAGAGTGCTATGGCATCACAGCTCACAGCAACCTCAAACTCTTGGGCTTTAAGTGATTATCTTGCCTCAGCCTTCCAAGTAGCAGGATGACAGGCTCCCGCCATAATGCCCAGCTATTTTTTGTTGCAGTTGTCATTGTTGTTTAGCTGGCCTGGGCTGGGATGGAACCCGCCACCCTTGGTGTATGTGGCTGGCGCTGTAATCACTGTGCTACGGGTGCTGAACCCCTTAATTTTCTTTTTCAGAATTTTCTTAGCTGCACTATGTACCTCCAGGGATAATAATAGCAGTCGTTTAATAGGATCGTTGTGTGGATTAAATGATGACATATACTTGAAGCATTTACTGTGGTATATCAACTCAGAGCCTATTCTGACTGTACAGAGGGCTCTAAGATTTATTTGGGCTCTACTTAATTGCAGTTTATTTCTAAAAGTTTCCACATTCCTTTTAAAGCAAGAACAAAATAAGTTTGGGTTATTGCCAATTCAGAAGTCTTCAAGCCCAGTGGAGAAGGTGAAGTGGCAGCAACACCCGAGAAGTGTCTCTGCCCCTGTTGCAGGATGCTCTAGCCTCATGGTGATGAGCTATCCCACAGAAATCTCCACCCTCAGCTCCACTTCTGTGTGACCCATTCTGTGTAGCCGGCAGTCATCTGGGGTTCAGTTTGGCATTCACACTCAACATGTCACAATAGGCTGGAACCTGATAGCAGGTTTTTTGTTTTTTTGTTTTTAACTTAGCTTTATAAAGGACACAGGACAGGAAACAGTACATTGGCACGACACCATTAACCACATCTTCCTTGAAGGTCCAGCCAGCCGCACAGGCATGGCTTCCCAGCCCCCGGAGGGCACGCTGAGCGGTGACTGGTGAGAGCATGTGGGTAGATGTGGGCCACCGAGCCTGGGGAGCTCAGCATAGTAGCTGTATCTTACAACTGCCCATGAGCATAGCTTCCTAGGTCCTACAAGGACACCCTTGGGTATAAGCGATAACCCACAGAAGCTTGTTTTCTGAAAGTCTGTTAAATAGTCCTGGGTGAGAAGCCTTTAGGCCCTGCATGCCTGCTCAGCCCTCAGGCCAGATGCAGTTCACTTTCAGAGTTCGCTTTCACACCAGCCTACCACAGCGGCCACGTCACACTGATCTTAACCCAGTAGGTTGCAGGGAAACACTATAAGAAAGAGGATCCATCTGAAGTCACCTTCCCAGGGAGATAAGGTGCAGTCAGCTGGAAGTCCTTTCTCCTCACCACCTCACCTCCAGTTTCTGGGCCTCTTCCCGGCACCTCTTCCAGGGCGACAGCTTGAGACTCTGTCTCAAAAACTAAACTAAAGTAAAACTCTAGATCCCTGCATGTGGCACATGCCAGCCACCTGGGTTGCACACCAGTGCTGTTTGTAGGCCCTGAATGTCTTCCCCCAACTTGTGCCTCTGGTCTCCTGAGCTCTTCTTTTCAATCTTGGCATCTCGGCGGAGCTAGCCCTGTTTTGGGGTGCTTCTCTATTTGAGGATAGACCCACCATTTCTCTTTGTATGTCTGCACAGGACCTGACTGTTCCTTTCCCCAGTGCCTGGTTTGGAGTAGATTTCTAATACACATAGCGGTGTTTTTAAGGTTTAAGAGGTAATAGATGGCACAGCACCCTGAGATGGTGTTAGCCAGAGTCCTTACTTCTCTACCCTCATTCAGCAAAAGCGAATGTCACCAGCAATGTGCTTATCTAGACCCGAATCCTTCCAGGCATCCTCAAACTACGGCCTGCAGGCCACATGCAGCCCGCTAGGACATTTATCTGGCCCGCTGGGTGTTTTTGCCGCCACTGCCTGTCCTGCTTAGCAGCCAACTCATCTGGGGGCCCACAGTCCGGCCCTCCAACGGTCTGAGGGACAGTGAACTGGCCCCCTGTTTAAAAAGTTTGAGTACCCCTGCTACACAAAGAATTCTTTTCTGCAAAAAGAATGGTAAAGGTGGAGAAGAAAGTTGTTTATTTTTCCCCAAGAATCAGGATTCCCAATTTTTCTCTCAGATTTGCCTGGGCCTGATCTGAGAAGAAGCTTGTCTACCAAACCTGTGAGCCATGGGAGAATATTAAAGAAAAAGAAGGAAGGGTACTGCTTATTTCATCCTTGTTCCACCCACTTTCTCTTGGGTTCCAAGAGTGGATGGCTAGAAGCAGAATTAACTTCAAGATTAACAACAGTGCTGGAATTTTTTTGTTAAAAAATTACAGTTCCATTATTATTTTACTGGTTCTCAGTGGCTACTTGGCACAGCTTGCAGGCCTGTTTTCTGTGTGGTTGCCTTGAAGAAGCGACTGTAACAGTAGCTCACATTCATCAAACTTGTGCTGGGTTAAGGACTTTATACGCCTTAATTTATTTAAGCATCATGATACCCTTACTTTGCAGGAAACTGAGGTACAAATTTAAGGTCACACAGGTCAAGGCAGAGCCAGCCTAGGACTCAGTCTGGCCCAGAGTCCATGTTCCTGCCACACTATATTATCTCTTATACACTTAATTTTCTGTTTTTGTTCGCTAACTGTTATTAAAATTTTAACATACAATAGAGGATCTTTTTGCAAACCCAAATAACAGAGCAATTGTTTATCTTCATGTACACAGTGTTAAGGTTCTTAATTTCAGTTAAGCCCTTCCATGATTTCTTTATCATTAATATATTGACCTGGCGTTTAAGAGAGGGAAAGGTATGCTTGGATTGATCTCTTCTGGTACATGAGAGTAAATTCTCATCAAGAAACTTATTTTTTATTTTCCATAATAAATAATAGGCTTTATTTCATCTTTGAGCTCCACCTGCCTCATAGGGCTTGCCTGGCTATTTCATAGTCGCAAATAATGAAGCAGATGCTTTCACCCCATGAAAAGCCCCAGAGCCAGTGCCCATTTTCAGGTATCAAGGTTGAACCATCACCAAGTAGGTCTGACTCACCCGGTCTTGGTCGCCTTCCCACTGCATTCCTGCTGGCTCTTCAGGTTTGCTGGAGCACAGGGAAAGAGGAGTGAGATGGAGACAGTTGAATTCTCTTTTGTCTTTTTAAATCTGAGTGCTGAATTCACTTAACCTGCATTTGTTAAGAGTTGCCTATGTTGTGACATCTTTAATCAGAGTCTATTATATATGGGAGGCCTAACCTTGCCCCAGGCTTTCCATTTTTTCTCGCCCTTAGTGAAATATTTGGGATATAGCCTCCCATTAATATTGATGTATGCTGAAAAATGAGCTCATATTTTTTGGTTACTGTTCATTTGAGTTTCAGAAATTTGACTTCATGATATCTCATTTTAAATATTTTGTCAACTTTATTGAGGTATTAATTGATTCATTTTTAATATTATCTCTTTCTCGTGTACTTCAGTTTCACAATGTTTCACCATACTTGTTTTTGCTAAAAGTACCATCACTTCAACTTCATCCTCTGGTTATTTTAACAGCCGTTTTATCTGCCTACAGGAGAATATTAAAAAGTGAGCCTCCATATCCCCAAGAAATGAGTGCTTTAGCTAAAGACCTAATTCAGCGTCTTTTGATGAAAGATCCCAAGAAGCGATTGGGATGTGGCCCACGTGATGCAGATGACATCAAAGAACATCTCTTCTTTCAGGTGAAACTTACTGAACAGATAGGTGGTTTCGTAGCCCTTGCTGTTCTCAGGGTGCTGGGCATTCCAGTGAAGTGGGTGAACACAGTCCTCTTGCCATCATTTCCCACCACCTATTTTCATATAGATTACACCTTTTTTTTTCTTTAAATGACAGAGGCCCTTTAAGGAAGGACCAAAATTCTTGTTGTAAGTGGAGTGGGAGTGGAGAGGATTGTAATAGCATTCAGTTTTCTATATAATAATTGGTTAGAGTTTCTAGGTTTCTATTTGTGATCTTGTGATTTAGGCACGTGGACTGAGAAAAGTTTTACTGTAGTTTTTACCTCTCTCTGGGTTCATGAGCTATTACTGCCATTATATTTCACCTTTTGGATAGTGATTTCATTGTTTTCCTCTTTTCTCAGGAGAAATCTTAAAAAATTTTAAATCTACCTATTAGTTACATATCCATGACACACAGAAAGTGGTTCACATTTTTTTTTGTCTTCAAGACAGTGCTTTTCTTATTCTGAAAAAGCCTAGTAAGATCATTCTACAGAGCCCCAACACATCTGCTCAATTGAGTTTGCCCAATTTAATCCAAAAAACACAAAAAGTCACCTAACTGGAAAAAAAGGTTTAATTGAGTTGACTAGTTATTTCCAGGCTAAATAATCAAACCTGATGCCATGGCTCTGATTTTGAAAGGCCTAAGCATAAGACTTTTTTTCTTTAAATTAACAATAGGGTCATGTTTTGCTGCCCAGGCTAGAGTGCAGTGACCTGATCTTAGCTCACTGGAGCCTCAGATTCCTGGGCTCAAGCTATCACACTGTTTCAACCCTCCTGAGTAGCTAAAACTACAGGCTTATGTTACCATGCCTGACCAATTTTTTTTAATTACTATTTTTATACCAACAGGCTGATCTTGAATGCCTTAAGTGATATTCCCATCTCAGCCTCACAAAGTTCTGGAATTACAGGCTTAAGCAACTATGCCCAGCCACATACAATTTTTTTTTCTTTTTTTGAGATAGAGTCTCACTTTGTCACCCAAAGTAGAGTGCCTGTGGCATCATAGCTCACAGCAACCTCAATCTCTTGGGCACAGTGATCCTCTTCCCTCAGCCTCCCAAGTAGCTGGGACTACAGGCGCTCACCACAACACCTGGCTATTTTTAGAGACAGGTCTCTCTCTTGCTTAGGCTGATCTTGAACTCCTGAGCTCAGGTAGTTTACTAGCCTTAGCCTCCTAGAGCCCAAGGATTATAGGTGTGAGCCACTGTGCCCAGTGCTCACATGCAATTTTTTAAAAAAATTTCATCATATCAACAAGAATGACCTAATATTTATGGTCTGTCTAGCAGGAGTGTTCAACCCTTTTTTTCCCCTCTGCTGTACATTGGAAGGGTAAGAATTGTCTTGAGTCATACATTAAATATACAAACACTAACAAAACAAAAGCTGATTAGCCAAAAAAAAAAAAAAAGGTCCATGTATACTTTATGTGGTATGCGATACCGCAGATAAGCAAAAAATCCTCACA
Organism: Galagoides demidoff; assembly: GCA_963574575.1. Classification (NCBI taxonomy): domain Eukaryota; kingdom Metazoa; phylum Chordata; class Mammalia; order Primates; family Galagidae; genus Galagoides; species Galagoides demidoff. Next base: position 4,291 of record CAUYQV010026935.1, on the reverse strand, counting down.
AAATCAGCACGTGGGGTCCGTGGGGGCTGCAGGTTGGACACCCCTGGTAGAGGGGCCATCTGATTTTTAATTATATTATTATCACCAAAACAAATGAAATGCCAAAACAAAAAACTAACCTGTTAAGTAAGCTTTGATTGAAAATGAGAATTATCTCTCTATACTTCTTTGCTCAAAAGAGGCATATTTATTAGTGTAATCATTTTTTAAAATATTACTGTACTTCTTAGAGAATGTCAATAACAGTGAGAAATACCTGTACATTTAAAATAAAATGAACTTCTCATATGTGTATTTCATAAATTCATATAGCTTGGCAAGATTACTATTTGAACAAACTTTTAAGTACTTCGTTCAGAAGTTTATTTCAAAAATTAATCAGGTAAAATTCAAGAAACTATTCAAGCAAAATACCCCCAATAATATTTTCCTAAGATCTTTTCCTTCAGTGTTCCCAGTATGTGTGAATATTGCAATATGTCCTTCATATTAGCTAAATTTCTCTTTTTAATAGCTTGGAATAGTAAATTTAGATTATGTAATTGCCTTGACTTTTTAAATGAGAGGGATGCTTTTGGAAAGACCAGGATTCTACTTACAAAGACCAAATTGTTCTTTTTCTTTATAAATGGAGTGGGGGTGGTGAATGTGCAAAGGATCACAGTAGCATTACATTTTTTTACATATTAAACATTCTTCTACTAACAAAGCATTTCTTTAAATTGTCTCTTTACTGTAGAAGTTTCTCTTAATGTATGTAATAATAGCCACACACAAATCAGATGCTTATAACGGTAAGATTACAGTTACATAGAGGAAAGAACACTCAATAGAACATCAGGGACTGTGTTCAAATGCTGGGTCTTCCACCAACTGGTCTTTAATTCTTATTTCTGGGCTTCAGCTTTCTTCTGAATCAAATAATGAAAGATGAACTAATGATCTCTAAATCTCATTTCAGCTGAAAAATTTAAAGATCTGTAATTGTCTCATTTCTATTTCCTCCACAAGGGAACATAATAAAAACATTTTATGGTAATAGATGAAATGTACTGAATTTTATCAGCTAACAAGGAAAAGTTTTCACATTTTATCATTGAACTCATACGTGATATAGTGGACATCATCTTATATTCTAATTGTTAATGTTTTAGTGATACATTAAAATAAGGGTGTATTTTACTCTTAGTGACAACATCTTAGATTTGAAGTAATATGGAAATAGATCTGTAGTATTCCAATCAATTAAGTACTGTCTGCGATTGTTTTAAGTGATAGAGCATAAACTGCAGAGGGTTGGTTTTAAATAATATAAAACATAGCAGGTAGTGTGTGACATGGGTAGGAAGGGGGCTGGGTTATTCTCTGGGGGAGTTAAGAGGCAGTGTTTAAAAATGCTTGAATGGGCTCAGCACTGGTATCACAGTGGTTACAGCGCCAGCCACATACACCACACCAAGGCTGGTGGGTTCCAACCCAGCCTGAGCCAGCTGAAACAACAATGACAACTGCAACAACAACAACAACAAAATAGCCAGGCATTGTGGGGGGTGCCTGTAGCACCAGCTACTTGGGAGGCTGAGGCAAAAGAATGGCTTAAACCCAAGAGTTTGAGGTTAACTGTGAGCTGTGATGCAACAGTACTCTACCGAGGGCAACATAGTAGGACTCTGTCTCAAAAAAATAAATAAAAATAAAAATGCTTAAATGCAGTTAAAAGAGAAAAGAACTGTCACCTCATTTAAATTCATAGATACAACCAAATTCATAATTTGTAGTGAGTTTATTTTCCAATCTGTCCAGATGACCAGGAGGAAAAACAAGTACCCAGGGGAGAGTTAAGTAACACTGTCTCTGGAAAGTAGACTACACCTTTGGCGCTACTGTTCATATCTATAGAGCATTTGGAACCCCCTTGTGGTTTCTTGTTTGCTTGTTTTCTTTTTCACTTAACGCCTTCTTCAGGAGGCTCAAGATCCCCTAATTTTTATAGTCCTGGTAAACCAGGATGTCTTGGTGCCCCCTAGAGGACACTCTAAGACTCAAACAGTGATGGAAAGTCAGTTTCAGAAACAGCAGTAGCTGGAACTATGTAACCTGGTAGGAAAACATGCTGCTTTTGTTTGGGGAAGAAATATGTACTTTAAAGTATTGGTTTGAAGTATATGCCCTTATTTTTAGCTCTCTCCCTATTAATGGATTAAAATCCTAATCTTTTTTTTTTTAGAAAATGTATTTTGAGAGAAAAGGAAAGGTACATTATTAAAAAAAAATAACAAAATATATTTGACTTTATTGATTTCTACTTTGTACCAATTTTCTTTCCCTGCTTTAGAAAATAAATTGGGATGATTTAGCTGCCAAAAAAGTGCCCGCACCATTTAAGCCAGTCATTCGAGATGAATTAGATGTGAGTAACTTTGCGGAAGAGTTCACGGAAATGGATCCCACCTATTCTCCCGCAGCCCTGCCCCAGAGCTCTGAGAAGCTGTTTCAGGTATTCTTTTGAGTATGTGCATGTGTTGATCATTAGTGTGTTTTGAAAGAAAAGATTAATTTTCCCTTATAAGGGAAAAGTAGTTTTTTAGCATCTTACAAATGGAGTTCTCTAATCTCTTCAAAATTACCAAGTACAGAAATATTGCAAATTGTTAACTGAAGTTATGGTTTGTTAAATAGCAGATATTGTTTATGTGTTTATTTTTCATACCTGGAGTTTTATTTTTGTTCTAGCTCTTTTATGGAAAATATGATACTTTATTTTACCTCTATTCATATATGTATTCTTTAGTTCACAATGTTATCTAATTCTTCAGTGAGTAATCTTAACCGCTAACTCTTTAAAAAAAGATTTAAAAGGATTTTATATTTAGAAAGGGATAAAATACTCTAACTATTAAATTGCATCATAGATTTAGTTCTTTGACTCTTATAAGTGTATCTTTAGCCTGCTTTAATCTGGCCGTCCAGACCATTTCCTAATTTTTTCTAGCACTTGACCAGGAAGTTAGAAGATGTTTTTAGAACATATTTGTTAATGAACTAGTGAATATTCTAGCTTGAACAAGTTAATCATCCATTATCATTATCCACTTCTAGTTCAGCATATCATTCTGCCATTAGATTTAGTTCCCTTCTAGAACTCAATTTTAAATTTAATTATTCTAAAGAAATAAATAAAAGTCAAATGATTGCTGAATTAGAAGCTAACTTTAATGGAACTTGCTGTTTTTCTAGTTTACAAAACAGTAGCAGTTGGACTACTTTAATACCTTGTCTGTATCTTTTTGGAGAAGTTAGTTGTGTTTATAAGTAAACTTTTATCAGCAATGCGGGGGAAATACAGCTATGAGTCAGATTTGGGGAGTAGAATGGGCAGGTAGTCTCTTTCTACACTTCATTTTGGAAATGGTTTGATTCTACCAGAAGATGGCATTGTCTCCTTCTGAAAAGCATTTTTCAATTGATTTGAAGTAATCTAGTATTTTGGGTGCAAATAAAATAAAATTAGATTCATCTCAACAAAAATTTGAGTGTCTCAAAAAAAAAATAATTACAGTTTAGTCTGTGCTGAATGGTAAGTTGCAATTCTTTATTTTTCACCTTCTTTCCCTTTTTTAGGGCTATTCCTTTGTTGCTCCTTCTATCCTCTTCAAGCGTAACGCAGCGGTCATAGATCCTCTTCAGTTTCACATGGGAGTCGAACGTCCTGGAGTGACAAACGTAGCCAGGAGTGCAATGATGAAGGTATGTAAGTGTAAGTGTGGTTACTGAAATGACACATCTGTGGCTGGCCTGAGTGTTTAAATACCAACACTAATTAATGTCCTTAAATCCAGTAAAGGTAATAGATTTACCATTCAAGTAAAGTACAGTTTTTAAAAATGTAAGTAGTAATATTTTCCCTAGAGGATTAGTAATATCAATTTGAATGAGCTCTGGTGTACAATGATAGAGAATTATGTGTCTTAAATAAAAATTATATAGATGAAAATAGAAATGAACTATAGTAAAATGCATATTAGATTATAAACCTATTCCATTCATATTTATTAATCTTAAAAATTTTATATTATTCTATTATTTTATTTATCCCTTATGTATTACTAACATTTTCTTTTTGTTTGTGTATATGTACCTATTTTATTTATTTTTTATTAAATCATAGCTGTGTACATTAATACAGTCATGGGGTACAGTGTGCTGTTTTTATATACAATTTGAAATATTTTCATCAAACTGGTTAACATAGCCTTCATGTCATTTTCTTAGTTATTGTGTTAAGACATTT
>CAUYQV010026926.1:0-16316 GCA_963574575.1 Galagoides demidoff | reverse complement strand
TTGCTACTCAGGGTGAGAAAGTAGAATACTAATGCATCTTGCAGAGGCTTTTAATACAGAGAGGAAGGAAGTTGTGGTCTGAGTAGAGGAGGAAACTGCAGGCAAGGTCTTTGATCTTTGTGTTTCACGAAAAGCAACTGAAAATGTAAGTAACTGTCTCTTTCAATAGACAGGTTGACGGTTAACAAGCAGTTTAACAATTTTATCACACACGTGCACGCTGCTTTTGCCTTTTTACTAGGGACTGACTGACAACTGGAGAATGTGAGTCAAAGTGTGCCTGTGGAGGGCACACTGGTTCTGACACCCTTCCGGTGCAGTATCAGAAAGGTCATCAGAAAGACCAAAAGAGCTCAGAGGCCAAGAACAGTTTCATGAAACTCCACCTGTTTAAGACTTTGTCCCAAGGCCGTCCCTAATGCAACGGAAGGCTTTGGGTCCCTAGAGGCAGGAAGGTACAGCCTGTGAAATGTACCCACGCATAGTTGGAAACCAAAAAATAAAGGCGGAAGAAGAGTGGAGGAGGGGAAAATGCAGATTTCAATCCTAATTAAACAGAAAGGGAGAAAGGGATGTGAGGGGCCAAACTTGCCAACACCTGCCCCTGGAAATTGATGCAGCTTGTCCTAATAGTTCACAGGTATAAGACGGCTGTGAAGTCAGACCTTCCACCTGGGAAAGGAGGGGCTGCTGTTATGTGCACCAAAGCTGTCATTTCATGACTCACGTGTGCCTTCCTGCTGTGAAATACCCATCTAATAATATTATTTTAATATCAATCATCTGTTGGGCAGGATTACAAAATACCACGTGTTGAGCTGCAAGAAGTTTGCTCATCTGTAAATTACAGGGGTTAGAATCAACTTCTAACACCTATAACTCTAAGTAACAAGACATTAGTGGTCATGGAGGTGCTGTTTATGACATGTTTTTCCTTGAAATGGGGGCTCTTTAATAAATGAAGACTGGCTTTTAAATCACACGTGCTGACTCCCAAAGGAGAGTAGCAGCTACTGATACACACCAGGTGTCTGCAAAACTCTGGCTTGTTTCTAAGATTGCTTCAAAGGAAAAATAATAAAAACTACATTTTCATCATAAAAATCTTGACAGACACATATACATATACCCTCACTAAAATACACTTTATTTCCCTGATTCCAAATATCACTGATTAAAGATGCACAATTTAATGTTGGGGGAGGTCTGTCGCATTACCTCTGGGGGTTCCGGTTCCCCAAACCCACTTGACTTGGATTATTCAGCTGAGCTAGAAAGTTCAACCGAGGCATGGTAGTAAATGAAAGCAAAAACGAATGGAAACCGAGAAGAAAACCGGAGCAGCACAGACAGCATGAACAGAGATCAAAAGTTTCAGCGTAACAAACAGAAATTTTATTTCAAAAGAACAAACAGAAAGTTTAGAGCACTTCCGAAGAGAGTTGTAAGTGGGTCAGAACAGATAAATACCCTCTCTGTTTGAAATTGGCTGCAAGTTTTTCATTGGCCTCTCTGCGCCTCCAGGCAGCAATGTTCTTTCCTATTGGTCGCTGCTGTTCTCTTTCTATTGGTCACTGGTTACCTAGGTTACTTCACATCCACATTCTTATAGGCCCTCCAGACTTCCTGGTTCATCAGGCCAGGGTCTCCTCCACCTCCCTTGAAGCCCCTTTCTTAGTGTCCCTTCTCATTACCTGCACACATTCGTTCATTCTATTACATATCCCCAACTGAAACCTCTTAGAAAACGAAAAGCATGCATCTTAGTCTTAGAAAAGACTACGATAAATGTAAATGGTTAACTAGATGTGTCCATCCACTTTTCCAGAAACTTTTCTCTATAAGAATCCCTGGCAGAAGGTCCACATCTCTCTCTGTGTTTCTCTAATACTGACAAACACAGGAGCTAGTAAAAGATTTCTATAAAAGCTACACCAAAAAGGTATTGTGTGCATACCTTTTGACTCAGCAATCCACTTCCAGAATCTTATTTAGTAAATATAATGGCTTATATGCAACGACATACAAACACAGATGTTTATTGCAGCATTATTTCTAACAAAAACCTATTAACAGTAAGAACGCTCAACAATAGAGAATTCTTAATTGTGGTATACTTGTGGATTGGGAATACAGAATGTATAGTTGAATATGGACTCGGAATATGGTATACCATAAAGTAAAAATAACGAAGATCCCTCTCTTTGCTAATATGAACTGACATTCAAGATATCTAATGTGAAAAAAAGTCCCAGAAGAATAATTTTCTGTAAAATACACATTTCTTCATATTTTAACATATTTTAAATTGGGGTATACTACACAATCAGTGACATCTTAGAGTCCACAAAATACAATAATGTGATCCTATTTGTACCCATGAGGGCTGTCCAGAAAGTATCTGGCCATGCAATATGAAAAAAAACAGAGACGTACATGGGTGGATACTATTGGGACAGCCCTTATATATGTATAACAGATACATGCCTGAAGGTACATAGGTAATTTCTAGAAAGCTACTTCTATCTGCAAAGTAGGAAAAGAGAAGGATGTGTTATTTTACTTTACATTCTACCCTTTCTTAAGTTTTGAGGTGTTTCCTTGAACATATACTACTTCTGGAAAAACAAAGCGATAAAATCATGTATAAATCATTCCAGACTCCTAAAAGGCGGCAGCTTGAACAGGCTACCATGCCCAGGAGATATTTTATTCATAAAAAATTCATTTCATGAAGAGTAAAAGACAAAGATCAAAGAAAGAAGACATTCACTAGGAGATCTTGGGCACCTGGTGGAGTTCTGCTTCCTTTCCACTTCCTGATCATTCACACAAGTTCTGCTGAGGGGTTGGGAATTGGGAGGAATTCTGAGGAAGTTCTGTTTTCTGGGAGGATGGAGCAGTAAAACAGTAAAATATTCTCCTTGGATATTCACCTCCAGGGAGGCAGGGGCAGTTTCTGCCCTCCAAAGTCCTCAGGGGGTGGAGACTTTGGGCCAGTGTTCTTATCCTCTGCATCAACAAGGGGTCTTTATTAAAATGCAGATTCCTCTAGCCTACCCATGCCTAAAGCAAAATAATTTCCACAAACTTTCCATTCTAACAGCATCTCAGCTTTCATGATTTGGGTATGAGTAATTTATCACTTATAAGGTGAGGCCTAGAAAGTTAGATAACTCTTATAAAAAGTGGATATGAGGCAATAGTTTAATGAATATCTTCCAAATTACTTAAACACGTTTTTTTAGATAGGATCTTGCTATGCTGCCCAGGCTGGAGTACAGTGACTATTCACAAGAGCAAGGAGCACATGACAGCCTTGAATCAAGCAACCTTCCTGCCCCAGGCTCCTGAGTAGCTGGGACTAGAGGTATGCACCCGCCTACCCAGTCCCAAATGACTTTTACAATTAGAATTGATACAACCACTCACATAAGAGAATCTGCATCTTCTGAGATTAAAACCTTTACATACTTCCAGAGAAGTTAGAAACTGAAGAAGATACTTGGAAACTTCACCTCCTTGAGAACTAAAAAATGCATAACTTCCCCAACGTGTTCAATCAGAAAAAAATCATTTGAAAAATCAGCTCGGTTTTGAGAGGGAAAACCCCTAAAATGATTGTCAAAGAGATTTTTTAAGATATCCTGTATTTTCTGAAACTTTCTACGTGGGTGTTTTCTTTTGTAAATCAGCTTATTTAGATTCTGCTCATAGAGTGAGCCTGTACCTGGGAGCTCACAGCACTGGGGTGTGCACTTCAAACGGCTCTCCCTCTGCTGTTTGGGTTTGAAGTTTACAGATTTAAATTGACCTCCCTCCTCTCTCCACGCAAGGTGGTGGTGTTTTTGTCTTTATATCCTAACAGAACACAGACTAGACTGACTCACTTATAAATGATTTTAATCATACGTCATTTTTTCAAAGATCATTTCACCTTACCACTCCTTTGGGGACTTTTTTGTTCTGGTACAATGCAGCTCCAAACACAAGGTTAAAATGTGGAAAATGTTATCATTTCGATCAATTTATATACAGCAGAGATGTGTTGATTTGCTTCCTGAAGCATCCAAAAGGGAAGCCTGAGCCTGAGTTTATATAAAGGATAACTGAAAATAATTTCTACAAGGATACTATCAGTTTCGTTGACAGGAAATTGTCCTCTGAAAAGAAAACAAGGATAGCTATGTTACTTTCATTCGACAGAAGTGAGCTCATGTCTGCAGGACACTCCCAACAAGACTACCCGGGGGGACTATGTATCATATTCAGATAAGGATACTGAGGTGCTGGCTTCAGTCCTTCAATCAAAGGACTTTGCCTTCAAGTTGCACCATGAATCACAACAAGGAAAAAGGTCGGGCTTCCCTGGGGTCATCGAGGAACCATGTACTGTGGGTGCCAGATACTTGGGAGGCGGAGGCGGCAGGATCACTTGATCCCGGTGATTTGAGTCCTGCCTGAGCAACACAGCAAGGCCCATATCCCTAACAAACAAAAGAAATAAATAAAAACCAGACCACCATCACCTTCTGCAGTCAACGTTCTAGCCACCCCACGCCCACCCAAACTCTTTCCCTATGCAGTTCAGTCTGTGTTTAAACAAGATGACAATAAAGTTTTTCCTTACTAAGCAAAGAAAGATTAGTCAGAACTGCATCAAAAAATGAACCAACAATGATGGAGCAGGCAAGTTAAACAAGGATTGGAAATTGCCACCCTGTGTACCCAAACTAGGGATCGAGGCCCTGCCCACACAGTGGTAGGGGCAGTGAGTAGGGCTAGGGTGCTTGGCGAAGCTGTGAGGATTAAACAAATTAATGCAAATAAAACTTTAGAAAAGGGCCTTGCATTTAGTAAATTCTCAGCAAACATTAGCTGTTATGGTACCTGTGAGTGGGGGAGGCAGGACAGTGTGCCTGCAGTGCAGTACAATAACCCTGTGACAGGCACAGGGAGAATTAGAAGAGCAGATCTGGTTTGCATGGAGCACAGGGGTGTCTGCGGGGAGGGCACGCCTAGGCGCATCGCAAAGCAGGAGTCCAGAGGAATCCAGGGGAGTCAGGTTAGATGAGAGTTAAGAGCTCCAAGCCTTTGAAGAGGTGGAGGAAGTGAGGCTGGAAGTTGGACGGGAACCAGATAAGGAGGCCTTTAGTATGTCAGGTGAAGGAGTCTGAACTTGATCCTGAAAGCGGGAGGAGCACTGTTACGACTCTCCAGCCAAAAAAAGAAAAGTCTGAAGCTCCGAAATCACAGGATCAAATTTGTATCCCAGATCACTCCTGCCCTGGGGAGGAAGACTCAAAGTACAGAGGGAGAAAGGTGGAGAAAATTTCCCACCAAACTGACCCAAATGCTGACACTGAGAACCCACTGACCTGGTACATTTACTTAGGGAAACATTCTACCCCTTACCAAGAGGGGGCAAGTACTGCAGAAGGTTCTGGAAACCCAGTGCTGCTATTTGATATTTACACTTACACGGGACTTCTGGGACGAGGACCTGTCGCGTGAATCTGTGTGGCTCTGCTGGGGGACGCCTCTCTCCCTGTTGTTCCTGTTACTGCTCATGGCTACCGCGTGGAATTCCTACCTGAACTTGTTTTGCCTTCCTGTTCTCTTTCTCTGAAGCAGCCACTCGACCCTTCTGGGTTTTGTGCCCTTATACATCTCTTCGGGTTGACTTTACCCACAAGATGAAGAGCAAAGCCCTGTCCTCAGTCTTTGAGGGCTCTGAGGTGCAAGTCAACAGGCTGGATTTTCCTGGGCCCCCAGCAGAGCAGCAGGTCCACCCACCTCAGCCCACCATAGCCAGCCCGGCATTGCTCACACCCCACCAGGCCAGGGAGGGCCGAAGAGTGGGAAGGAGATGAAGCCTCTTCTGTATAACACATTGCCAGTGGCAAAACATTAACTGGGACCCAAGCCTCTGACTTCCAAACTCAGAGCATTTCCGACCAGATGACACACACTTTAAACAAAACACAACGCTCATTAAAGCAAGCGTGCTCTTCATGACCTCACTGACGTGGGTAATGGGAAACCAAGAAGTTATCTCTAACCGAACTGGAATGTTTACACTGGCCGCAGAGCTGCTCCCCCAAAGGAATCTGTTAGGAAACCAGGCTCTGGTCTCCTAACTTCCGAGTGTGTGGTTTTTGCTATGCGGGGCTCTAGGGCACAGGAAGGGAGTCTTTCAAGAAGGAAGAAGAGCCGAGGAGATATGGCAGACACAACAGGGGTCTTTCCAAGCAGAGTTCTTATACATGATAAAGTCAAATGAATGAAGGTAGAAGTTGTGTCTTTAATGGCTCAAGATAGAACAATTTACAATATCACCGGGCACAGTGGCTCACGCCTATCATCCCAGCACTCTGGGAGCTGAGACTGGCAGATTGCTTGAGCTCAGGAGTTCAAGACCAGCCTGAGCGACAACAGTGAGAGTCCATCTTAATTAAAAATAGGAAAATTAGAACGACCCCTTTCCTCCTCCCACAATCCCTCGTGCTCTTTCTTTCCATTGTGGGCATGGCAGAATGGCTCCTGCAAAGAAGGGTGGCGAGAAGACAGACAGGTCTGCCATCAACGAGGTGGTGACTCAAGAATACGCCATCAACATTCACGAGCACATCCATGGAGTGAGCTTCAAGAAGCGTCCCCCTCAGGCACTCAAAAAGATCCAGAAATTTGCCATAAAAAGAGATGGGGACTCCAGATACATGCACGGATAGCAGGCTCAACAAAGCTGTGTGGGCCACAGGCATAAGGAACAGCCCATACCATTCTGTGTGCTGTTGTCCAGAAAACATAATGAAGAGAAGATTCGCCAAACCAGCTCTATACAGGTTACCTATGGACCTGTTACCACTTTCAAAAGTCTACAGACAGTGAACGTGCATGAGAACTAACTGGTAATTGTCAGACACATCAAATAAAGTTAAACAACCACACACACACAAAAAAAAAAAAAATAGAAAAATTAGCCTGACATTGTGGTGGGCACCAGTATTCCCAGCTACTTGGAATGCTGAGGCATGAGGACTGCTTGAGCCCAAAGAGTTTGAGGTGGCTGTGAATTATGAGGCCACAGCACTCTACCCACGGGGACAGAGTGAGACCCTATCTCAAAAAAAAAAACAAAACCCAATTCACAACGTCAAGTTTCCACCCAGGAGTGGGAAATCTCCCTAGGAAGCATCTTTCCTTCAATGCTGATGCAAAATTCGGGCAGAGAGAAAACCCAGGGATACTTTAAAACCTTTCTCCTGAGCATATGACACAAAAGTTGCTTTGCTTTGCTGTTTTAGGTTTTTGTTTATTTTTGCAGGTAAACCACCTTAGATCATAAGTCTGAAGTGTTAATTAAGAATGGAAATTAACACACTGGTCTAACCAACTCTGACGATAGGATGATGATCAAATGAGCTACACCCTCCAGATGAGCTCGTAACTGTCCATTAAAAGACTCCAGGTAAAAGGAGTGCCGGAAGCCACCCAGGATCCCACATGGTCCAGGCAAGAAATCTGACAACTCAGCACAACCATTCTCAAGAGAAAAACCGTCATGGTCAACCCAGCCTTCCCAAAGATAGGTGAAGTTTTCCTTAAAACATTTACCCAGTGACTTACAGGAAACATACTGGAAATAGGGGGTGGGAGAAACTATTCACTGGTCTCTAGAAATTATTTTCTCTAAAAACAGGATGCCCATATCTCTGGATTATCTCTCTTAGACCGTAAAGCTTTTTGGAGGTGTCACCCCTAAAAGCATAGTCTTCTAGCTCATAAAATACTAGTCAGCAGTTACAGGAAAGCTATAGCTTGAATTAAGTGACCTGAATGCAATAATCTGTATCAAGGTCAAATTCAATGCACTGGCCAGCCTGACCCCAAATAGATCAACTAAATTTTGTCTTAGGACTCAAAATACCTGGTGAGTAAATAACTAACCTCTCCCTTCTCTTATCTGCTAAAAGATGGGGACTCAAATGACTAAAACCACTGTAGAGTTTGCTGGGGCCTTAGAAATTATGTGATCTAGTGGTACCTCCTTTTCTGAAGATAAACTAGAAAATTCCTAGGAACACCCCTTTCCAGTTCCTACACTCATTTCTCCTAAACCTTCCCCCAAAAGAAGAAAGTTAAAGGAGACGGTTGAGCAGGGAAGGCAGTGTGGGTGGGATATCCCGAGTATCTGGGCTGACGCTTGAAATATGTTTTATCCTAAGAAATGGGACTACACTTCTTAATACTTTTAGGTTGATTCTATTTTTTTTCACATAAAGATGACTTGTTAAATGTTTTTACTTTCTATCTTTAAGACTTTTCATTTTAAAAATCATAAATAAGGATTCTACCAAGTTCACTTCATCATATTCCTTGAGGGCCCGCCATATGACAGACACAGAAATGGGTGATGAGAAAGACAGCTGGGACTCCAGGGTCTCCAAGGCAGGACCTGGGACATCAGTCACTGACCAGCACATATAATCAAGGTGTACAGAAAGGGTCATGAAGAGCCAGAGAACGATACAGCTGGTGCTACTGAGATATGAGAAGGCTTCCCCTAGGAGATGGCATTTTATTGGGGCTTTGAAGACTCAACAGGGGTAGACCAGTACAGAAGGGGCACAGGACATTACAGTCAGTAGGAACAAGCCAGTCCACAGAGAGTAAGAACTGTGGAACATTCCAGATAGCATGAGCATAGAGCACTCAATGGGAAACAGTAGGAGGTAAGACAGAAAAACACTGTGACGGAGACATGAGGAACTCTGAACACCAAACTATGGACTTCAGACTCTAACCTGTAGGTAATGTGGGGCCATTTGCACTGAAGGTTCTTACATAAGGAAATGGGACAACTTGGTGGCAAGTCCAGCTGGTAGACCAGGTGGGAGACTTCTTATAATCCTGCCAATAAATGAGAAACTGGATTCTGAATTCCAAATAACCATCTCCACTACCTTCCATTCAAAGCTTAGAGCCCACTTGTAATGTTTTTAGCATGAGGCAGCCCAAAACTGCCTCTGAGACCAAACACGCCTTGAACTGACATCTGCAACTGAAGTTCCTCCAACATTTAAATCTCACCTCCCGTTTCTCACCTGCCTCATATGGAGTCCATAAAGGCTCATGAAGGTTAGACTGAAGTTTATGGAAAAATCTGTTGCAATGCAACCAGGAGACTAAAATGGCCAAGAGCACAGCCTGCAGAGCCAAGCACTTCCAGCAGTAACACTTGCTAGCTGCTGGATCTCAGGCAAGTTATTGAGACTCTCTGTGCCTCACCTTTCCGCACTGTGAAATGGGAACAAAAATCAACTTTATTTTTTAAAGGAAGAGTCTTACTCTGTTATCCGGGGTAGAATGCTGTGGCTTCATCATAGCTCATAGCAACCTCTAACTCCTGGGCAATCCCTCTTACCTCAGCCTCCTAAGTAGCTGGAACTACCGATGCCCATCACTGCCCACCACCGATGCCTGGCTAGTTTTTCTATTTTTTTTTTTTTAGATGGTCTCACTTTGTTGCCCTTGGCAGAGTGCCATGGCCATAGCTCACAGCAACCTCCAACTCTTGGGCTCAAGTGATTATCTTGTCTCAGCCTCCCAAGTAGCTGGGAGTATAGGTGCCTGCCACAATGCCAGGCTGTTTTTTAGAGATGTGGTCTCACTTTTGCTCAGACTGGTCTTGAACTCATGAGCTCAAGGAATCCACCCTCCTCAGTCTCCCAGAGTGCTAGGATTACGGCCATAAGCCACTGCGTCTGGCCTAAATCAATCTTCTTTAGAATGTTGATTGTGAGGTTTGAAAAGTAATCCTTGGACAAGTATACAGTACATAAGGAAAGATGGTAACTATCACTCTTACATTCTTCTTTGACAATAGCCTGAGCCTGGAGTGATTGCTTCTACGTTTCAAGTACATATACAAATTTTCAGTTATTTAGACAGTTGTGCAACCATCACCACAACCCAAGTTTTGGAACATTCCATCATCCAGAATGAATAAAGAAAATGTAGGCCGGGCATGGTGGCTTGCGCTTGAGGAGGGTGATTACCTGAGGTCAGAAGTTTTCTAGACCAGCCTAAGAAAAAGTGAGACCCCATCTCTACTAAAAACAGAAAAACTAGCTGGACATAATGGTAGGCACCTATAGTCCCAGATACTCAGGAGGCTGAGGCAAGAGAAAATGTATGTACATATACAATGGAAAACCATTCAGTTTTTAAAAAGAAGAAATTCTGTCATTTGTGAACCCATTGGGCATTACATTAAGGGAAATAAGTCAGGCACAAAAAAACAAACACTGCTTCATCTCACTTACATAAGGGCACTTACATACAGAGTGAAAAAAGTGAACCCCAAAACAGAGTGAACTGGTGGTTACCAGAGGCTTGGAGGATTGGGGCAATGGGGAGATGTTGGTCAAAGGACTTACAATTTCAGTTGGACAGGAAGAGCAGGTGCCAGGGATGTGCTGTGCATGTTGGTAACAATAGTCAATAGCAACACGTTATATCAATACATTCAAACGCGATGGATATGTCAAACAGCTTGATTCAGCCACCACACAATGTATACGTATATCAAAACATCATGTTGCATGGCATAGATTTGACAAATTGCACTTGTCAATTAAAATAAATGTTTTAAATTCAATAAAAAAAGAAGAAATCCTGTTGGTGCCTGTGGCTCAAGGAGTAGGGTGCCGGCCCCATTTACTGGAGGTGGTGGGTTCAAGCCTGGCCCCAGCCAAAACTGAAAAAAAGAAAAAAAAAAGAAATCCTGCCATTTGTGACAACATGGATGAACTGGGCAGACAGGATGCTAAATGAAATAAGTAAGACAGAGAAAGATAAGTACTGTTGAAAAGAAAAAGATGAATAATATTTCATCATCTCCAAAGTGCCCATTTGCAGTTAATTCCCATTCTCACCTCGGCCTCAAGCGGCCACTAATCTACCTGCGGTCTTCACAGATTCACCACTTCTGGACATTTCATATAGAAGGACTCACGCAATCTGTCGTCTTTTGCATCTGGTTTCTATCACTCAGCATAATATTACTGAGGGTCATCCATGTGGTCATAGGTACAATACTCTGTTCTTGTTTATTGCTGAATATTATTTCCTTGCATAAATATGCCACATTTTTTTTCCACTCTCAAACTGGTGGATATTTGGATTGTTTCCAGTTTTTAACTCTTTTTTTTGGAGACAGAGCCTCAAGCTGTCTCCCTGGGTAGAGTGCTGTGGCATCACAACTCAACCTCCACCTCCTGGGCTCAAGCGAGTCTCCTGCCTCTGCCTCCCAAGTAGCTAGGACCACAGCTACTTTCTCTGTCTTATTTCATTTAGCATCCTGTCTACCCAGTTCATCCGTGTTGTCACAAATGGCAGGATTTTTTTGGTTGCAGCCATCATTGTTATTTGGTGGGCCCGGGCTGGATTTGAACCCGCCACCTTAGGTGTATGTGGCTGGTGCCTTAGCCAGTTGAGCCACAGGCACTGAGCCAGTTTTTAACTCTTATATGTAATATTGATATGAACACTTTTGTGTGGACACATATTTTCACTTCTCTTGGGTAGAGATATAGAAGGAAAATTGCTGGGTTTTGTCTTTTACCCAACAGAATCACAAAATATCTGAGTTCAAGTAGACCTCAAACACGTGATTTAACCTTTTATTTATAAATAAGGGAACTGAAATCCAAAGATATTAACTGATTTTGTCACACATACAATTCATTGGTAACAAAAACAGGATTCAAACCCAGGACTCAGGACCTCTCCTTCTTCCTTTTTTTTTTTTTTAGACAGAGTCTCACTCTGTTGCCTGCCCAGGCTGGAGAGCCATGGCATCAGCCTAGCTCAAAGCAATCTCAGACTCCTGGGCTTTTGATCCTCCTGAGTAGTTAGGACTATGGGTGCCTATAACACTTGTTAATTTTTCTATTTTTCATAGAGATGGGGTCTTGCTCTTGTGTAGCATGGTCTCTAATTTCTGAGCTGAAGAGATCCTCTAGCCTCATCCTCCCAGAGTACAATTACAGGACTGAGCCACCATCCCTTGTTCCTTTTTTTCCCTTCAAACTTTTGAGCTCAAGAGATCCTCTCACCATAGCCTTCAGAGTAGCTAAGACTATGAGAACATGACTTTTTAAATCAGCTTCATTTCCTCCCCACTGTGTGCCCTTCCTTTACCCCCAACACTCCTCCTGGACCCGCTTACCTCAGTTCCATTTGGGGCTTGGTCTTCTTCTTGGGCCACAGCTGCTATGGGAAACTACCTTCCTTAGTTGTCCTCAGGATCCCCTGCACCTCTTGCAGACTTCCCCTCCCCCACTCCCATCTAATGTCCTCTGCCTCGCCTCCACCTCTGAGCCTCCCTGGGATTCTGGGAGCACATCCACTGCTCTGGTCCTGTCCCTCCGCTTGCCCACTCCCCAAAGGAATTTTATCCTCACCCCCATCCCCTTCTCTCTGCAAACTCATTTGCCATTACTTCCTCCGCTTTCTATCTTTAGGTCCTGTGTAGTTCAGGCTTACAGATGTCTCTGAGGTTTATGAGGAGATAGTCTGCATTCCTGGCTTTTACTTTTTTAGCTTGAGGGAGATTTACAAGAGAAGAAAGCAAAAATATCTTTGCTAGCTTGACACCGGAAGTCTCCAACTTTCTTGGAACTCTCTTGGATGGAATACTTACATGGTCAATGAAAATACATGGACAATGATCATTCCATTCAAACTACTGGGCAGGAAGAGGCCAAAACTATGCCCCAAATCCTAAATGTAGTTTTATCCCAGAAATGTCTTATGTGTGCATGAAAGAGGCTTCTTTTCACTATTCAAAGACAAAAGCAACCCTTATGTCACACACACTATGGCTGGTTATTACTTCACCAGCCCAACTTAGGCAAAATAAGAACCCTCTTTGAAGCTAAAAATAATCTCAAGACTTTTTAAAAATAAAATTATTATTCTAAGTTTCCTATAAATATTATGGCAAATGTCAACCATACAGAACTGATCTTGAATACTTTTTTCCCTTTACATAAATCAAATCCACTGTACTTGTTCTTTCTTTCGAAAAACATTTAACTGTAAATTGTGCGCCACAGGCCAGAAAGCGTGGCTGTACACACACAGAGTAATCGGCTGCTATTATCTAAATCATTAGCAGGTATTTATTGGGTATCCAGAGTGCTAGGTACAACAGGGGAGAGAGAAATAGATAAAGATACAGCCCTCTGGCCCTTGCAATCTACTTGTGATAACAGGACAAATACATGAAAAGTTAAGCAGTACGAGGTGGTATGTGATCACGGAACAAGGGCAGAAGTATTATAGATTTTAGAAATTAGAGAGCTGACCACCTGGATAATACTGAAAATGAAAGGGAAGGAAGGGCACCAAAACCCTACAGCTCACACTAAACTAAAGCTAAAATATGCCAATGGTCATGTCATTGGCCTGCTCAAAACCTTTCAGTGACTTATCATTAACCATTGAAGAAAGGCTAAACCCCTAGCTTGGCAATCAAGACCTTACAGGCCCTGGCACCTTCCTCTCTTGTCAGATTTTGCTCCAGCCGTGCTATTCCACTAATGTCCCCTGAGAACACTCACACCTGCTGCTGTCCAGTCTCCTTTGCTCTGATTCCCTATCCTATCCGCCACCTTTTCCCTCAACATCAGCTACTCTAGATCCAACAATTTTATAGTCCACCTTCTTCCTTTTAGGTCCCCAACATTATTGTTTTTATTACTATTATGATGTTTGAGACAGCCTGCCTCCAACATGCTGCCTATGATTCTTGCCTCCTAGAATTCACTCTCTCCTGTAATTCTCACTCACATGACCTGTGTAACCAAAGGGAACGTGGAAGCTTCCAAGGCCCAACTGTAAAAGACATGGGAAGCTTCCACCTTGTGTTCTTTTGGATCACCTACTCTGGAGAGAGCCATCCACCAAGTCGTGAGGTCACTCCAGGAAACCTCTGGAGAGGTCTACCTAGGGAGGAACTGAGACCTGCTGCCGACAGCCAGCACCAACCTGCCAGCTCTACAGGTGACCCATCCTGGAACTGGATCCTCCAGCCATAGAGACACCTTCAGATGTCAGCTCACCTGGTCAACTCCCTGAAAGACCCCAGGTCAGAAGCACCATCTAAGTAGCTTCTAAAATCCTGACCCACAGATACTGTGTGTAATGATAGAGATTTATTATTTTTTAACTACTGTCTTTTAGGGTGATTTATTATGTAACAATAGACAGCTAATAACACTTCTCTTACACGTTTGTCATTGAATTCCAATTATTTCTATTCTAAGCTTTTCCTTAGAACTAGATTAATATTTCCCAGTGTGCAGGTACTTCCTTTTAAATTTTTCAACTCTCTGAACGCCTAAGACATTTCATAATCTTTAGTTGATTAACTGAATGATGAAATAATTGGTGACATTGTGCCCAGGGTTGACTCCCTATTGGCTTTGGGTGATTCTGTAATTTTTTTTTAAATTTAAGGACTTGGTAGTGTGGAAGCTGTAAGAGCTGGCAGTCTGGATTCTCATCCCGGCCCCGGCTTTCAGAAAATACTGCCAGAAATATAGAGAGACCTCGCCATACCGCTCTGTCAGGACATGTCTCCCATTCTGATGTTCCTAAGTTATCCCAGGGCAAGAGTAAATTCTAAGTGTCACAGGTGGGGTGCCACAAGAGTTAGTGACAGTATGTGTGGGAGAAGCTGGCAATAGTAAACAGCACCCACTTCAACAGGGCTCAGTGTCAGTCAGCCACATCTAAGAGCCTGGAACTGGCAGAATCCCCACACCAGGCACTCTGGCCCCAGTTCTAGGAACTGAAGGCATTTCGTAAGTTTCTATTTGAGATGTCTTAAATGTTTCAAAGACGATTCCAGTCCAGTATAGGTCTTCTCTTGAACTCAGGTCTCACAGAGTCGTCCCATAGGTCCTCTTAGGGCTCAGTGAAGCTGGTCTGAGTGAGAAGTAAAATTAAATGCCTCTCTTTAAGTCATAAATAAAAACAGGAAAAAATATATAGGACTAACATTTTATTTATTTCATAAAGTCATAGCTGCCACACAAAGATGCAGTCACCCTATTGGAAACACAAAGAGATGTGATCATCATCCTTTTGTGAAATTATAGGAGACTCTACATGATAGGCAAGAGCTTAGAAAATATACCAGCTCCTAACAGGTAAATTGACTGTGAAAAAATGTTTGTATTGATGACTCTGCCTGATGAAAGAAATAGCAAAATAATTAAGGACCTCCACAAAGAAAAGCTACAAAATCATAAAGAATGATAAGCCATAAAGAATCATAAAGCCAGGGTTGGGATGAGAATCCAGACTGCCAGCTCTTACTGCTTCCACGCTACCAAGAAACTTCCACAAAGAAAAGCTAAAAAACCAGAAGACAGTTGGTTCTCATGCTCAAAAGGAGTGAATATGGCTTTAAGTCAACAAAAGGAGCACAAATCTGGCCAATGTAGCCTAGAGCCAAAGCAAGATTAGTTCCTAGAATGAGTAGTTAGTGCTGTTATAATTCTGTGCAGTTTAGTATTAAACACCCCCGTCTCTCTCTTTGGAGACCATATCCACAAACCTCAAAGAGATTCTAGTATTTAGCTTAATTCTTTCCAGATGTTAAACACACCTCATTGCCGATAGGCACCAGTCAGTCCAGTTTCTTCTGGAAAAGGAGGCTAAAGATTGATTTTTCTAAGTAAAATTATTCCATCCTATTAGTATTTGAGACCTGGAAATTTATTAGCAAACAACGTGGGGCCAGTTATACGAGCCTGCTGATAAGGAATGGCTGCCTTCCAGCTGTTCCCAACAGGCCTCAGTAAATAAAGAGCCATTGCTTGAGAAAAACTCGGCCTAATCTCTTAAAGATGTGTATTTAATTAAAGAAAACTTCTTTAAGTGGCTCAAGACCATAATCCCACCGATTGAGCTACAGACATTAATCAAGTCATTTGTTAATATTCTTGTTCTAGTACAACACAGCAATATCAGAATGAGATCGTGTCTTTTAAATACAGGGGAGGCATAAAGTTTGCGTACCATTTAAAATGGCCAACCCTGTATATATGAAACTAACATTCCCTCAGGCCACCTTTGTGCTTCACACTCTCCATTTCTTTCTTTCTTTTTTTTTTTTGAGACGGAGCCTCAAGCTGTCCCCCTGGGTAGAGTGCCATGGCATCACAGCTCATAGCAACCTCCAACTCCTGGGCTCAAGCGAGTCTCCTGCCTCCGCCTCCCAAGTAGCTGGGACCACA
>CAUYQV010026925.1:0-11323 GCA_963574575.1 Galagoides demidoff | reverse complement strand
CCTGGGTAGAGTGCCATGGCATCACAGCTCATAGCAACCTCCAACTCCTGGGCTCAAGCGAGTCTCCTGCCTCAGCCTCCCAAGTAGCTGGGACCACAGGCGCCTGCCACAACGCCCGGCCATTTTTTGGTTGCAGCCATCGTTGTTTTGGCGGGCCCGGGCTGGGGATTCGAACCCGCCACCTTAGGTGTACGTGGCTGGCGCCTTAGCCAATTGAGCCACAGGCACCGAGCCCCTAGATCCTTTCTTCTTTCTGAGTACTACTGAAAATAATTTTTTATGGTGAAACTCTGAGGTTTCTGTTCTTTCATCAGCTTCTGATTTTATTTGTGGGACCTGGGTTGGTTCCTTGCCTGCTAAAACTTTTCCCTTTTTCAGATCTGTAACTTTATTACTAACTTGCATATGAAAGGAATCCTAGGAATAAGGTGTCTCAGCCAGAGGAGGCTGGGGAAGTGAGGTCATCATGGTTCTGGATTTCAGAACTTGGCTTAGACCCCAGAGTGCTGATTTGTGCCAGTGTCATTGCAGATACTAAGTCCTCATTCCTGTCCAAACAGGTGTCTGGAGCTAAAGCCAGATAATCGGACAGCACTGATGGCACTGGCTGTAAGCTTCACCAATGAGTCCCTGCAGCGACAGGCCTGTGAAACCCTGCGAGACTGGCTGCGCTATACACCAGCCTATGCCCACCTAGTGGCACCTGCTGAAGAAGGGGCTGGTGGGGCAGGACTGGGCTCCAGCAAGCGTATTCTGGGGTCTCTATTGTCTGAGTGAGTGTGAGGGCTTCAGGGGTGAGGAATTATGGTAGTCAGAGTTAGTAGGAGAGTGACCTTGATTTTGGAAGTTTGACTAGATTGAGACTCAAAAGGGTCCAGAGAATGGGATGGGAAATCCAAGATAACCTTAAAGGAGGTCTGAATTCTGTAGTGCAGTGTGGGATGAAATATAAAAACAGGATGGCTGATGGCTAATAGATAGATAGATCTTGGGGATATGATTGACCAATTAAGGAATTACTTGGGAGAAAGGGTAGGAATATAGACATATCCATCTGCCTACATTTTTATGTTTTTTTCTCCTTGTTCAGCTCCCTGTTTCTTGAAGTGAAAGAACTCTTCCTGGCTGCTGTGCGCCTGGACCCTACATCCATTGACCCTGATGTGCAATGTGGCTTGGGAGTCCTTTTCAACCTGAGTGGGGAGTATGACAAGGCTGTGGACTGTTTCACAGCCGCCCTCAGCATTCGTCCTGATGTGAGCCTGGGGAGGAATGGAAATGAGACACGGCTCTGTATCTGACTAAAGATTCATTTGTTGGGAATCATGTGATATTTAATTACATCATTCCTTATACCGAATACCTTGGGAGGATTGGGAAAAGAAGGGTGGGATCCAGGGTCATTTGGACATAGGACGTCTGCATAGGAGGACAAGGTTTGACTAAGGCCACACAATGAACTGTTGAGAATGGAAGGGGAAAGTAACACATGTTAGCTAAACAGAGCAGTGAAGCAGAGGGAGGAATGGGCAGACTGTGATCTGAGCCTGGCTTATGTTCCCAACCTTTCTCCATCCCTATCCCAGGACTATTTGCTGTGGAATAAGTTAGGGGCTACCCTGGCCAATGGCAACCAGAGTGAAGAAGCAGTAGCTGCATACCGCCGGGCTCTGGAGCTTCAGCCTGGTTATATCCGGTCCCGCTATAACCTGGGCATTAGCTGTATCAACCTTGGGGCTCACCGGTGAGAATATCTGTTGAGAAACGAATGAATGAACTTCTTCCTGACTTTGGCCCTAGTTCCTCATTCGTTGAGCTGGTCCCTTGACTAAGCAGGTGCAGCTTTCTCCCCATGCCAGCTGAGGCACCTCCTTCCATTGTTGTTCTGCTCATGAGCTCTCATTCCTCTTCCTTACAGGGAGGCTGTGGAACACTTTCTGGAGGCCCTCAACATGCAGAGGAAAAGCCGGGGCCCTCGGGGCGAAGGGGGTGCCATGTCAGAGAACATCTGGAGCACACTGCGTCTGGCATTGTCTATGTTAGGCCAGAGTGATGCCTATGGGGCAGCTGATGCCCGGGATCTGCCCACCCTCCTAACTATGTTTGGCCTACCCCAGTGACAATGGGATGGGCTGCCTTGTGAGTGTTTGTCTGGAGGGGTCCCCCGCTCTGGACGTGACTCCCTCTCCCCAAATGTGCCTACCAAGGGGGTGGGCTGATGACCCTAAGCGGTACGGCCTTTCAGGAGCGGCTGCCTCAGTGTAGGAGTGGGTAGTCTGTGTTCTAGTTCCTACATAATTGTAGGGAAACAAACTATGTTGTCTCTAAGTCCCTTGGTAATTCAAGGGCTGCACATCCAGGCAAATCTTTCTGCTCATCATGCCCTTTCTTGGTGCTGCTTTTGGGTAGGACCCAATAATTTAGGGTAACTGTTGTCATCAGCTGCCATTTCTGATAGGTAGAATGTCTCCCCTTTCCCCGACTTCTACTGGGAGTTGGTAATAGTCTAGCTCCTCGGGCAGTTGTATGTAAGAGATTCTTCTGCCATGCCCCACCATTGATGACTATCTGGGATGGGATGTGTTAGGAGTTGGTCTGTTTGATTGAAATGTTGATTTGGCTCAGCAGAGCTGAATTTTGGTAGGGGTGCTCATAGTTCTTTTGCTCTTGGACCTCTCTTGGCTTTGAACTCTGTTTCCCTGTGAGTACAGTGGTGATACAGTAGTGCTAGTAGCATTAATCCTAGTGGTCCTCAGGAACTACCAGGGTCAATTGCTACAGAGCATGTGTGTGGGGTAGGAGGAATGCTCATTTGTGAAATGAACCTGGTGGGGACAGCGGGGATCAGATCAGGGGCTCTGACCTGGGGCCTTTGGTGGGAGGGCAGAGCAAGTGGGAAGAGGGGTGTGATTAGTGCAGCAATCTGTCCTTTTAGACTGTGAGTAGGAATTGAGCTAAATATTCTAGAAAGTTGGTTCAGAAATTATAGTCTTGCCAAATTTCTAGCAAAGTTTAGTGTTACTATAAGCCTTTGCTGTACTTCTTGAAATGTTCTAGGGGAGAGCATTGAAAAACCGTCTTCCTCCATGTAACCTACACAAGGTGAAGATGGAAGGAAGATGAAGAGGAGGGAGCAGCTTGGATTCTTCTCTTCTCACTTGTCCCCTGCACAGGGAGATACACTGACCGCCAGAAATGACTGCTAAGCCTCTTGCCTTGTCTTCAGTAGCTAATGATCAGAGGGATGTTTTTTTTAAACTACCATGGTCCCAAGGTTCCATCCTGAAATTTATTTTTCTTTGTATGAATATGTGTAAATGATTTAAAATTAAAACTGTAAAATATTTGTATGAAGAATAAATGGAACTAATGTGGGCATGAGTTATGCTGCTGTTGGTCATGAAGCTGGGGAGGCAGGAGATGGGTTGGTGTTTGAAGGACTTTTTATGTTTGTTTGTTTGTTTGTTTTTGGTTTTTTTGAGTCATCCTTGGTAGAGTTCCATGGCGTCATGGCTCACAGCAATCTCAAACTCTTGGGCTCAAGCCAGTGGTTCTCAACCTTCCTAATGCTGCAGCCCTTTATTACAATTCCTTGGGGATGCGACCCATAGGTTGAGAACTGCTGGCTTCAGCAGTTCTCTTGCCTCAGCCTCTCAGTAGCTGGGACTACAGGCACTTGCCACAATGTCCAGCTATTTTTTTTGTTATTGTTGTCATTATTTCTAGTAGGCCCTGGCTGGGTTTGAACCCACCAGCCCCGGTGCATGTGACTAGCACCCTAACCACTGAGCTATGGGTGTCGAGCCATGGACTAGTTTTTAATATTTTTTTTCTCTTTATCGTTCAGATTCTCATTAGTATATTGATTACCCATTCATCTATCTAGTAATTATTGAGCACCTAATGTCTGCTAGGTACTAAGGATCAGATGAACAAGGTTCCTGTGTTTGTGGAGCTTCTGGATTGGAAGAAGACACATAGGCCTAACAATCAGTTTTTATATGTGTGTTACTACTACAAAGGAAAGTACACAGTGCTGTATAATCATGAGGTTGTTTTGTATTATGAATTACATGGGAGGATTTCGATAGTTTTTCAGTACATAAGGTAGCTAAAGGTTTTTATCTGGTTCTGTTAGGTTTTATCAGGAATTGCCTCAAGATGGGTATCTAAAGGAAAAATTTAAAAACATAAACAGATATTTGTATTTAGAGATAGATGTCCATGGCCACATTAGGAATAGAAAAAAGGTCCTTTTTTTTTTTTTTTTGAGACATAGAGTGCTCTGGTGTTATAGCTCACGCAACCTCAAATTCTTGGGCTTAAGTGACTCTCTTGCCTCAGCCTCCTGAGTAGCTGAGACAACAGGCGCCCACCACAATGCCTGGCTATTTTTAGAGATGGGGGTCTTGCTCTGGCCCAGGCTGGTGAACCTGTGAGCTCAGGCAGTCCACCTGCCTCAGCTTCCCAGAGTACTAGGATTATAGGTGTGAGCCACGGCCCTCTTTTTTTTTTTTTTTTTTAAAGTGGGCTCAAAAAGCTGTAAAAGAAAATGTCTGAAAGGAAACTGGTTCAGGAAATTATCCATACAGTGAAATATTTAGTTACTGCATTTATGGAGTAATTTCTGATGACAATAAATGCTAACAATATGATGAGAAAAAAAAGGCTAGCAAATTATAATATTTATAGATTCTCCTAAAAAAATTGAAAAAAGGCATAAGGAAACACTCCAGTGTATTAAATGTGGAGTGATTTTCACCTCACTTTGTCATATGTCTTTGTAATTCCAAATTTTTCTCAGTGTGAATGTAATGCTTTTCTACATAAAATTGAAACACCTTGGGGATGGGCAGGAAGCAGCAGTGTCATCATCTGTCACCACATGAGTGATCACAGGGCATTTGGTGTTCTGTGCTCTGAAGGGCAAAGCTTCGGGTGAGAAGGGAGCTGGACAAGTTCCCTTCATAGACATGAGAAGGAAGTGGCTGTGTAGATGGTTTCAGAATCAAGCTAACACCTGGTTTAAGCGTAGTCTTCAGGTTTGTCTACATCATCTGCTTTTGGTAGCATGATAGCGTCAAGTGGATCCTTTTCTTGCATGGTCTGTGCCAGGTACATCTTTTTAACCCAGATCAAACTTGGCCAGTATTACTGAGCCCTATCATGTGCCAAGCACAGTTCCAGGCACCAGGGCTACTGTCTTCAAGGCAGACAAGTCTTTACTCTAATGGCTTACACATAATACACAAGTAAATCAGACAATTTCAGTTACAAGTTCTATGAAGAAATCAAAATGGCCCAGTGTACTTACTGGAGAGTGAAGGGGAGGTCTGGTGGGGGCAACCTTAGGGTGGTCAGGAAAGGCCTTTCTGGTGAGGCACCTGTGTGACTGAGTGGAGGCAGCCATGGGGAATTGGTGGAAGAGATAAAGAAGTGAGGTCCTAGGCTTGGGGAGCAAATGTAAAGGCTCTGATCTAAGGTTAAGGTTAGAAGAGTATATTCTAATGGGAAGAGGGCAGGAGTAGCAGCAGACCTGGGCACCTCTACTCTTGCCTCCCTCCACCTTCGTAGCTAAGCATCTGCAGGGAGTGGGCTGTGCTCACGGCCTCTATTGGAGACCATTCCACTCACATCTCTTTACACTACTGTTTTCTGCTGAAACTACTTTGCTGAGGTCACCAAGGACTTCACATTACTAAAGCCAATGGACATACTTATTTCTGATCTTACTTGCCCTTACTGTGACATTTGATCCTGAGGCAGCTCTGCCACACCTGGTTGTGCAGGTTGTGCTCTGAATAATTCTGTGCCATATGCCATAATTCTGTGTAGAGTCCATATGATGGGGCTCCAAGGTGGTGGGCAGTCTGCAATCCATATGGCATATTCATTGGCCCTGCACTGATAAACACTCTCCTTTAAACCTTCCCAGCTTTTATTTCTTCCTAAGATTCTACTTCTCAGTCTTCTTTATGTCTCTCTGTCTGCTCTTAAAATATTGGTGTTCCTTAGGGCTCTGTTCTTGTCTTGCTTCCCTTGCTTTATAGGATCCCTTGGTGGCCTGGGATATATCCACACCTGTGGATGACACCATTTAAATGCTGATGGAAGTCCAGCCTAAATCTCTACCCCAGGTCTTGGATACATGGCATTGTTACTATGTCCTGTCCCCTCCCCTGGGATGTTCCCCAGCACCTTAAACTCAGCAGGAATTTTCTTCCAAAAATCTCAGTTTGTATACTCTTGCAGATGCACAAGAAGAAAGCCGTGCGTGGATCTGGACTCCTTATGCTCCTGTAACAGTTCTGCAGGATGTGCCTCCTCAGCAGAGCTCACAGACGTCCTCTGGTCTCTGCATCTTTATTGTCACTTCAGTGCAGGGGCTCATCATTCTTGGATTAGTGATAGCTTCTTGTTTCTTATTTCATTCACTCTCTGATCCACTCTCCATCTCACGATTAGACATGATATGCATGTTGTCTCTTACCTCTGACTTCCCATGATTGTGCATGACCTGGAGAAGTTTAATCAGTGCCTGAATACGAACTGGAATTGGGGGCTGAAGAATCAGGAAATGCAGAAGGAGCTGATCCAAGTGTGTTTTCATTCTTTCTTAGTTGGAGAAGATAAATAGAAATTCTTGGTTGTTGTGTACCTTCCTCCCCCAGGGGTAAGTGCCCTGAGACAAAAGTACACCCATGGGTATTTTTCTGGAGGGCTCTGCTAAAAGAGCACGCTTAAGGGTACACCTTCTTTCAGAACAAAACCATGAAATGAGCCAGGAACCCTGTCTAATTTTTTTTTTTTTTTTGAGGCAGTATCACGTTGTCACCCCGGGAGAGTGCTGTGCCATCACAGCTCACAGCAACCTCAAACACTTTGGCTTAAGCGATTCTTTTGCCTCAGCCTCCCAAGTAGCTGACACCACAGGTGCCCGCCACAATACTTGGCTATTTTTTGGTTGTAGTTGTCATTGTTGTTTGGCAGGTCTGGGCTGGATTCAAACCCTCCAGCTCTCGTGTATGTGGCTGGTGCCCTAGTCACTGAGCATAGGTGCTGAGCCTAACAACTTTTGGTATGGAAAGGAGAGCACATCTCTGGAGAGTGAACTCTGCAGTGGGGGGAGCTGTGTGTCCTGTACAAAGGCTCTGCAGAGCATCAGGTGTTAATAGTATGTGGTAGTGGGAAGGAGCTCTTTCAAGGGGGCTGTGGCTTTGGAGGCTAAGACTATGTAGGTTGGCAACAGAACTTATGAGCACATAGTGAGGGGTCTCTGATGCTGGTATCAGTAGAGAGGAGGACGATAAGACAGAGACAGTGGGTGGAACCCTTTGGCTGTGACTGATCAATGACTGCTGTGACCACCACTAGCATTGCAGAGGCCACAGACATCTAGGTGAACTGCTTTCTGGTGCCTGGGGTGCTGCTCCTATGTTAGTCCTGTTTTTGTTTGCACAGGCTGGGAACAAGGAGATTCTTAGAGCAGAATTCAACTTGGCCATGCCAGTTGATAAAAGAGAATCAGGAGGGAACTTAAGCAGACAACACACATACCACACACATGGGAATTCTCAAGAAAATGCCAGTAGAGCACAAAAGGACTTACTAGAATGAAGGTGCAATAAGTAAACAGAAAGGGAGGATGATTGTTGGTAAGAACCAAAGTAATTGAAAAATCAAGCAAAAATATACGAATATAAAACAAAAATTATGAAGGAAAAACCAAGGAATTAGGAGGATCTAGGAAACTTAATGTACAAAGCAATAGAAGTCCTGAAAGAGAATGAATAAGTTAATTAAATGAAAAACAGGAAATGCTCATGAGTCGAGGCTTGATTGAAAAGCTATACTGAATCCTATAAAGACTAAGTAGAAAAACTGGGCTCTCTGGTATCAGTTGGGATGATAGGATTCTGGAATAGCAGCAGCTGTGTGGAGGCACTTAACTGCCAGAGCCAGATGGACATAATTACCATAACAGATGGGAAGGTCAGAGTGGGAACAAGCAGGCCTTGACCCATACCAAACTATTGGAATGGTTAATAAGCCCCAGTGTTCCTAAGAGCAGGGAAGGTGGGAAGGCAATGAAGACATTGCAAAAGGCTGATGTCAGCCACTGCAGTGGAGAATCATGATTCCTTGCCCAGGTTTAAGATCTGAGTCAGTTATTGATTGAAGAGGTTAGGTCCCTTTGAAACAGAATCCTGATACCATATGCAAGTAAATATATTCAATAAATGTTCCAAATCCTCTCCAAAAGGACCCATATACTGGAGTAACCATATACCAGGAAAGGGAGAATACTCAAATCTTCAAGGGATCGAAAATGCTAGTAAGTAGGTCTTTCCTAGGAACATGAGAAAAATGTCATCATGACCTTATAGAGGGATATGAATGGTAGCTAGGAAGTAAATGGAATCCTGGCCAGCCCTTCTCATGGCGGTCTGATGTGGTCTTTTAACATTTAGCCTTTCCTGACTGATACAATGAGTCCTTATTACTGGACACCTTAGTTCCCAACTCTTCTCACTGCTATTTCCCATCAGCTACTGAATTATAACTAAACCTTTTTATTTATTGTTTAAAATTATTTATTATTTAACATTTAGTACATACCAAGAATGCATTTAACTTCACATGTAACTTATAAAGCACAAAAATGAGATCAGTTCTTTCCAACTTCACTAAGAATGTTATCAGTAAACATTGAAACGCTGCTTCCCCTCAGTATTATCTCCTTGCTGTTTCCTCAGAAGTAACCAGTATCCTGCATTTTACAGAATACGTCTATCACATATGTATGTTTCCCTAAACCATAGTGTGTTTATTGTTGAGTTTTCTAAAAATGGCATCATTGTGTTATAGTTTCCTGGGATTTTCTTTTTTTCATTTCACTTTATATTTCAAAGAAACATATTTTAGTGTACAGCTGCAGTTCACAAATACACCACATTATTTATTCATCTTTCTATTATTAACATTTATTAGTTTGTTTCCACTTTTGGTTATGTTGAACAAATCATTGCTAAGAATGTTCTTGCAACTGTGTCCTAATGCACATATGCAAGAGATTTTAGGTAGACGTCAAGGAGTGGAATTCCTTGGTAGAGGATACAGCAATCGCTGTGAATGTTTAATTTACAAGGTAATGTTGAGCTGTTTCTAGAGTGATTGTGTCAATTCTCTCCCCACTATCAGTAGATAAGAATTCCCATTGTTCTGGGTGGTGCCTGTGGCTCAGTGGGTAGGGTGCTGGCTCCATATACCAAGGGTGGCGTGGTTCAACCCAGCCCCAGCTAAACTGTAACAAAAAAAAGCTGGGTTGGGCAGTACCTGTGTTCCTTTGTGGCTCAAGGGAGTTAGGTGCCGGCCCCATATGTCAAAGATGGCGGGTTCAAACCCAGCCCCGGCCAAAAACAGCAAAAAAAAAAAAAAAGCTGGGTGTTGTGGTGGGCACCTGTAATCCCAGCTATTGGGGAGGCTGAGGCAAGAGAAACACCTAAACCCAGGAGTTGGAGGTTGCTGGGAGCTGTGATGCCCTAGCACTCTACCAAGGGTGATAAAGTGAGACTCTGTCTTTTTTTTTTTTTTTTTGAGACAGAGCCTCAAGCTATCCCCTTGGGTAGAGTGCTGTGGCTTCCCAGCTCACACCAACCTCCAACTCCTGGGCTCAAGTGAGTCTCCTGCCCTAGCCTCCCAAGTAGCTGGGACCACAGGTGCCCGCCACAATGCCTGGCTATTTTTTTTTTTGGTTGCAGCCGTCATTGTTGTTTGGTGGGTCCAGGCTAGATTCGAACCTGCCACCTTAGGTGTATGTGGCTGGCGCCTTAGCCACTTGAGCCACAGGTGCCGAGCCTTGTCTTGTATTTCTTGATTAACAAAAGTTTCATGTAGTTGAATTTCTTACTCTTAAAAATGATTGCTGCTTTTTGTGTGTATATCAATATTCCTGCCTAACATAAAATATTATCCTATATATCACTCTATAAGACTTATTGCTTTTAAAACTTGAAAACTTAATTCAAGTCAAGTTTGGTGGCTCACGCCTACAGTCACAGCTACTTAGGAGGGTGAGGCATGAGGATCACTTGAGCCCAGGCGTTCTAGGCTGCAGTGACCTATGACTGAGCCACTGCACTCCAGCTTGGGTGATAGAGCAAGACCTTACCTCTAAAAAAACAAAGAGAAAATTTAATCCATATAAAATAGCTTTTTTTTTTAAACTCATATGCACATAGATCATGAATACATTTATGCATATGTGGGGTACCATGTGTTGATTTCTTTTAATAAAATTTGGAGTGCTTACATCAAACTAATTAATATAGCTTTTGCCTCATTTACTTGATTATTGTGTTAAGACATTTATGTTCTATACTTGATAGATTTGACTTGTACCCTTGCAATATGCTCCATAGGTGTGGTCCTACCATTTACCCTGCCTCTATCAACCCTTCCCCATCCCCTGCCTTCCCACTCCATTTCTCTCCTTCATCCTGGGATATAGTTGTGATCTAGCTTTCATAAGAAAGTGTAAGTATAAATTGGTTTCATAGAAGTACTGAGTACATTGGATACTTTTTCTTCCATTCTTGAGATACTTTACTTCGGAGAATGTATTCCAGGTCCATCCATGTAAACATAAAAGAGGTAAAGTCTCCATCTTTTTTAAAGGCTGCATAGTATTCCATGGTATACATATACCATAATTTATTAATCCATTCATGGTTCGATGGGCACTTGGGCTTCTTCCATGACTTGGCAATTACGAATTGAGCTGCAATGAATAATCTGGTGCAAATATCTTTTTTGAAAAGTGATTTTTGGTCTTTTGGATATATTCCTAGTAAAGGAATTGCAGGATCAAATGGCAGGTCTATTTTTAGATCCCTGAGTGTTCTCCAAACTTCTTTCCAAAAGGAATGTATTAGCTTGCATTTCCACCAGCAGTGCAGAAGTGTTCCCTTTTCTCCACATCCATGCCAACATCTATAGTTTTGGGATTTTGTTAGGTGGGCTACTCTTCCTGGAGTTAGATAGTATCTCAAAGTTTTTTTGATTTGCATTTTTCTGATGATTAAAGATGATGAGCTTTTTTTCATATGCCTGTAGACCATACATGTCTTCTTCAGAGAAACTTCTGTTCAAGTCTCTTGCCCATAGTGAAATGGGATCACTTGTTCTTTTCTTATTAATAAGTTTGAGTTCTCTGTGGATTCTGGTGATCAGACCTTTGTCAGAAACAAACTGCAAATATCCTTTCCCATTCTGAGGGCAGTCTACTTGCTTTACTTACTGTGTTCTTGGTTGTGCAGAAGCT
>CAUYQV010026924.1:0-53911 GCA_963574575.1 Galagoides demidoff | reverse complement strand
CCTGGGCAAACATTTTATGAGGAGGACATCCCGGGCAATTGAAGCAACATCAAAAATACACTATTGGGACCTGATCAAACTAAAGAGCTTCTGCACAGCCAAGAACATAGTAAGTAAAGCAAGCAGACAGCCCTCAGAATGGGAGAAGATATTTGCAGATTATGTTTCTGACAAAGGTTTAATAACCAGAATCCATAGCGAACTCAAAGATATTAGCAAGAAGAGAACAAGTGATCCCATCTCAGGGTGGGCAAGGGACTTGAAGAGAAATTTCTCTAAAGAAGGTAGGCACATATATATGAAAAATGCTCACCATCCTTAATATTACATAATCCCAAATTATTGTAATCCCAATATTACAAAATCCCAAAACCAGAGATGCTGGAATGGATGTAGAGAAAAGGGAATACTTCTAC
This sequence comes from Galagoides demidoff, assembly GCA_963574575.1. NCBI lineage: Eukaryota > Metazoa > Chordata > Mammalia > Primates > Galagidae > Galagoides > Galagoides demidoff. The sequence goes on along the minus strand of CAUYQV010026924.1, from coordinate 53,495 downwards.
ACTGCTGGTGGGAATGCAAACTAATACATTTCTTTTGGAAAGACATCTGGAGAACACTTAGAGAACTAAAAATAGACCTGCCATTTGATCCTATAATTCCTCTATTAGGTATATATCCAGAAGATCAAAAACCACATTACAATAAAAATATTTGTATCAGAATGTTTATTGCAGCCCAATTCATAATTGCCAGGTCATGGAAGAAGCCCAAGTGCCCATTGATCCATGAATGGATCAATAAATTTTGGTATATATACACCACAGAATACTATACAGCCATAAAGAAAGATGGAGACTTTATATCCTTCATGTTTACATGGATGGAGCTGGAAAACGTTCTTCTTAGCAAAGTATCACAAGAATGGACGAAAAAGTATCCCATGTATACAGCCCTATTATGAAACTAATTTATAGCTTTCATATGAAAGCTATAACCTAATTCTAGCCTAAGAATATGGGGAGGGGTGAGGGGGAGGGTGGAGGAGATGGAGGGAGGGTTATTGGAGGGATCACTTCTATGGTTTATCTTATAAAGGTACAAGTGAATCTTTCTAAGAGTAGAATAAACATCTTAACACAATAACTAAGAAAATGACATAAAGGCTATGTTAATCAGTTTGATGAAAATATTTCAAATTGTATATGAAAACACCACACTGTACCCCATGATTGCATTAATGTATACAGCTATCATTTAATTTAAAAAAAGTGTCATCATTCAAAATGTGTCTTAAGAAAGTAAGGATTTCAGGTTGGGAAGAATCAACATTGTTAAATGGTCTATACTACCCAAAGTGATCTACAGATGTAACGCACTCCCTATTAAAATTCTAACATCATACTTCGAAGAACTAGAAAAAATAACTCTTCGTTTTGTATGGAACCAGGAAAAAACCCATATGGCCTGGACAATTCTTAGTAATAAAAACAAAGACAGAGGCATCACCTTACCAGACTCCAGGTTATATTACAAGTGATCAAAATAGCATGCTATTGGCACAAAAATAGAGATATAGACATATGGAACTGAATAGAAAACCTAGAAATGAAACCAGCATTTTATCACCATTTGATCTTCAATAAAACAAACAAAAGCATACACTGGGGAAAAGAATATTCAATAAATAGTGCTGGGAGAACTGGATAACCACACGGAAAAGATTGAAACTGGTTCCACACCTCTCACCACTTGCAAAAATTGACTAAATATAGATAAAAGATTTAAATCTAAGACATGAAATAATAAAAATCAGTGACAATCATAACATCAATAATATTAAACAAATAGGACTTAATTAAACTGGAAAACTTCTGCACAGATAAGGACACAACAATTAAAGCAAACAGGCAACCCCCAGAATGGGAAAAGATATTTGTATGTTACAAATCTGACAAAGGCTCAATTACTAGAATCTACAAAGAACTCAAATTAATCAACAATAACAAAAAAGAGCAAATAATTCCATCTATTACTGGGCAGGAGACATGTTAACAGAACCTTCTTCTAAGAAGACAGATGAATGACCAACAAACATATGAAAGAATGCTCACTGTCCCCAATCATCAGAGAAATGCAAATCAAAACCACCCTGGATAGTTCCTAACCCCATTGAAAATAGCTCACATCACTAAGTCCCAAAGCTGCAGATGCTGGTACTGATGTGGAGAAAAAGGGGACATTTTTCACTGTTGGTGATACTGGAAACTAAAATAGACTCTTTGGAAAGAAGTATAGGGAATCCTCAAAAAACCAAATTAGACCTCCCATTTGATCCTATAATTCCATCTCTCCAAAAGAAAAAATATATCATTTTATCATAAGGACATTTGCATTAGATTGTTTATTGCAGCTCAATTTATAGTTGCCAAGATGTGGAAACAATCTAAATGCCCATCAACCCATGAATGGATTAACAAACTGTGGTATATGTATACCACAGGATACTATTCTATCAGATGGAGACTATGTTTTTTGTATTAACCTGGATGGAGTTGAAACACATTCTTCTTGGTAAAGTATCACAAGAATGGAAAAGCCAATGTATGTACTCAGTATTAACATGAAGCCAGTAGATGATTTAATACATGCCCACACAAGAGAAAAACTCACTTCAATTCAAGCTGGGGGGAGAAAGGAGGAGAGAGGGAGGAGAAGGGAGGAGGGAGGAAGAGTGGTGGGCTCCCATTTAATGGGCACAATGTAAGGGTATACGGCACACCTCCTGGGTGAGGAACACAACTACAACAGGGGCCTCACCTAACAAATGCAAACATTGTAACCTAATGGTTTGTACTTTCATGTTAGTCATAAATTTTTTAAAAAGACAAAGAAAGCACGGATTTCACCAAGAACAGTTTGGAGTTAGACTAGTGGGTTGTAATGAGAGAAAGTAACAGAGTGAGCAAGAGTCCAGAGGTGGATGTCTCGATTCTCAAGGTAAGTGGGGTGACCTACACACACATCTGAGAGTAATGTAGGACTGCACATGTGCATTTAAATAAAATGTGACTAAAGAAGGCTATGGTTGAAGGCATGACTAGGCTTAATGTTAGGAACTTAATGTTAGGAACTTACTGGCTCTATAGACAAACTGTTTCTCCTGGGGGGGATTCACACATGAACCCACCAGGCCCCAGGCTGCCACAAGAGATGGACGAGCTTTCTGTTAGGAGTAAACTCTTCCAGGTAAAATGAAATACTTCACTTACTGCCTGTGGCAGAGACTGTTAATCCTCACCAAATATTCAGTATCTATGCATCTTTTAGGAGGTAGGTCATATGACTAATTCTTGAGTTTAAAGGATTTATTGCTTCTGGTCCCAGGCAATTAAGAGTGGGAGCATTTTCTTTTCTCCTTTTATCTGTCATCTATCTACACAGCCAGAAGTAAAAGACTCCGAGATGGTAGAATAGCAGGATAAAAGTGGCCTGGGCTCTTGAGTCACTGCCTGGAAGAGAATAATTCAAGAACGTCCCTAATCCACATTACACTGATGTAAATGAAGGATAAATTGTTCTTGTAAGCCTGAGATTTGGGAGTGTTTATTTTACTGCAGCATAGATCAGACTAGCCTTCCCATAGATCAGACTAGCCTTCCTGACTAATACACTCTGTCTTTTTAAAAACTACTTTAATTTTTTTTTTAATTTTTGTTTATTTTTTTTGGGGGGGAAGCTCAGCTTTGATTAATTTTTATATATATTATGTTCATAATGGACAAGTACTTAAATAATTTAGCCAATCAAACTAATGGCCCTGCATTAAACCTGTTGTTTTCATTCAAACTTGGCACATCATAATATAATATTAGTGATACACAGTATTGATTTGATCACTACTTCCTATAATAGTAAAGTCAGTAGACTTCTATGAAGGAGGTGAAGTGTAAAACACTTCTTTCTTCTTCTCCCTCTCCCTCTCCCCCTCCCCCTCCTCCTCCTCCTTCTTCTTATTTTTAGCAGTTTTTGGCTGGGGCCCGGTTTGAACCTGCCACCTCCGATATATGGGGCCTGTGCCCTACTCCTTTGAGCCACAGGCGCTGCCCTAAAACACTTATTATTTTAAGAATTATGGAGTCCCATTTGGTGAAGGTCTGTCAAACTTCCCTACATTTTTTTCCACCTCATCCTATAACTATGATGTCTATATTGACTTTTATTCCAATGTATGACTACTATAAATAAATCAACTGAACTATGAAGTTTGGTGGGAGGAGAGAAGTGAGGAGTCAGGTAGAAAAGGAACTTGTGTAGAATTCAGAGCCCTTGCTACTTTGGAGGCAGGGGGCACCAGAATGCCACCCCTGTGTGAACACTCTCTGGAGAACTCCTGCAGACAGTGTTCCAGGGCAACTGTGCACTCAGATTGGTGCCTATCATAGGGTACAGTTTAGTGGTGATGTGAGAAATGTAGCAATAATCCAAAACCCATACTGAATTATAAATGCCAACCCCCTCAAGAGAGAAGTGACTCAAATTAGACCATGGACTCCAAGTAGAATAAGCAAGTGTGAAATCTTCCTCCAATGCCAATCAAGGGGAGGAGGATTTAGAGAGAGAGGCTGATTAATGCTCGCAGTGGAGCACCATCTCCGGAGAGAGGATTGGCATCTGACCTCAGACACTCTGGCTCCCTTCTGCTGTGTGCCTCTGCATTCACATTTAACATGACTTCCAAGTAATTGGTGAAATCATTCTAGGTATTGGTTCAATAATTGCATAAGTGCTTAAGCATGAATTTAGAGAGGAAATTATTAAATGGATATAAAAATTTATATTCACTTAAGCCTCACTTGTTCTCCTCAGAGATTAAGTAAGCAAAGTTCTAACTCCCAGGGTCCAAAGTCCCTTCTGATGTGGATTTTTCAATGAATGTGTGTGTGCATAGGTGATATTTGTATCTAGTAAGGAAAACTTAGACAAAATAGAAAAGTGAAAATATGGAAAGGAAAATTCACCTTGGATCATGTCTTGCAAAGTGAACTACCTACTGAGAACATTTTTATGTATATTTTACAGAATTGAGATTATAGTAAAAAATTATATTATGAATAAAATTAGCAATTTGCACCTTTCTTTTAGCAATATATATTGTGCTTTCCTCCAGTCATTAAAACCCTTTGTAAATATTTTTAAAGCCTGCATAATATTCCATAATATAATTGTATCAACATTTTTTATCCTATCTATCACTGCATATTTTAATTATTTTAAAAAGTATAGCTCACTCACTGTTATAGCTTACATTATCATTTATATGTATATAAATACACTTTCTCTACTTTAAATTTCTTTCATAGGATATATTCCTAGAAGCAGGAATACTGGGTCAGAGCTTATAGTCTTTTTCTGAAATATATTTTTGGCTATAACAATATATTTCTGAACATAAAAATAATAGTATAAAAGTATTATAACCCATGCTCTGCTAATGCATTAACCTTATTTTATTTTTTTTTTTTTGCAGTTTTTGGCCAGGGCTGGGTTTGAACCCGCCACCTCCAGTATAAGGGGCTAGTGCCCTACTCCTTTGAGCCACAGGTGCCACCCTGCATTAACCTTTTTTATTAATACATATCTTTCTCTTCATGTGCAAATATAAGCTCAAGTATATAAATGGTACTAAGACTAATATGTTGAACTTTTCTGTTACAAAGTTCTGGTACCCCTCCTATCTTAGCCTTCACCATCTCTAGGGTTGGAGCAGGTGGGGGTAGAGCTGACTGTTGGGTTATAAAGATAAAACTGGATTTGCACATAAACAAAAGGGGATCAGTAATGGACCTCACGGCTGTGTGTAAAGCCAGCCCATTGGTTCACTCCTCCTATTTAACATCCTCCTCTCAAAGCCTCTTTAGAAAGGGGCTGTCACTCTGCCCACCAGGACTGGCTCCTCTCCACTGTACCATCATCTTCACAGAAATCAATGTGGTGGTGGTTGCCCATTGCAAGAATAATCACTGTAAAGACTCTGAATAGATAAAATCAATAACACAGTAAGTCACTGCACTCCGTATAATTAAATCACTTCCAAGCACCCTCATTTTTTTCTCTAAGCAATTGTGACTAGAGCCTGTGCTGACAGAATCTCCACAGGGCACCTCGCCTGAGCCCCAGAAAGGGCTTAACTCAGACTCGCCTTGTTCTTATGGTCATCAGGCTTCTGACCTCAGACAGAAAAGCCAGAATGTCATATATCAGGAGAGACGCCCAGTGGGAGGGAACATAGACACTTCTCCTCTGTGAGAGTGGCTAGCCATAAGTCTGGGACACAAGTTATCACATCAAAGTCAACCACTGACCTAAGGGGGCGGGGAGATGCACCACCTCTGCCAGCCAGACAGTGGTGGGTGCACACATCAACATCAAGGGGTGTGACTGGTAGTAGACACCTTTGTCAGCCAAGTGTTGGAACTTGTACTTGAAGTATCCTTCTATGTATGAGGTACTGGGGTGAGTCATGGATGAAGTGAACTATACTGTCCTTGATGGAAGGAGCCCAAATGTAAGCAGGAAAGAAACAAGAGTACAGTCTCCATTGTCAGAAATCCAGGAGCCGACTGAGCTGAATGGAACTGGGTAGGATATACAAGGGGAAGAGAGTAGAGTGGGAGGGGGAAATCTGTGTGGAGAAGGAAGCAAAGTAGAGTATGCAAAGATAAACAGTTGGTGGAGGGCTGCTGTGGGTATTTTAGAACAACCAGAAAATAGAAACAAGGTATACAAGATGTATGCGTGTGCACGTGTGCATTCATGTATATGTTTGTCCTAGAAAATCCATGTATTTCAAAATTAAGAGACATGGTTTTATATAAACCAGGGATCAATTGGAAAATTATAATTGATATTTGAAAATATTTGAACCAAATAATAAAGGAGATAAATATCAAAATTTTACAATGAAGCTAACCATGTGCTTAGAAAGACATTTATGGCTTGAAATACATATAGTTAAAACATGATAAAAGTATAAAATCAGTGAGGTAGGCATTAACAAATGGCATTCTTAAGAAAATGGAAAAAGAAAAGCAAATAAGTCCTAAGTCAAAGGAAACAAACAATAAAGATATGACCACAAAACCACAAATCAATGAAATAGAAAAAAAACTGAGCAAGAAAGTCAAAAGTTGGTCTTACACAAATACTAATAAACTAGATAAATGATAGTAAGATAGATCTTTAAAAAATGAAAAGCAGGTTCCAGCGCTGTGGGAGGCCGAGGCATGTGGATGGCCTAAGCTCAGAGGTTCAAGACCAGCATGAGCTAGAGTGAGCCAGAGTGAGACCCTCGTCTCTACCAAAAAAAAAAAAAAAAAAAAAAAAGGTAGGTGTGTGGCAAGCACCTGTAGTCCCAGCTACTTCGGAGGCAAAGGGCAAGAAAATCACTAAATGAAGAAAGAAAAAAAAAAAAACTTCAAACTAAGATGAGTGAAAGCCAGCTGAAATTGAAAGCAAAATTAAAAAAAGAAAATAAAAGCAGACACAAATAACCAACGTCATGAATGAAAAAAGGAACACTACAAAGTAAGAATTTTATAAACAAATACGTGCAAATGAGGTGTATAGGTTAGATGAAATCAAATTCTTAGAAAAACATTTTTAAACTGACTGAAGAAGAAAAGAAATAAGAATGCTTCTAAAACTACTAATGAAATTTAACTCATAATTTAAATTTTTCCCTTGTCTCCCACTACAAAAATCCAGACTTCGGTGGCTCTGTGTGTGAATTTTACTAAACATTTCAGGAAGGAGTAACATGATTTTATAAAAACTCTTCCAGATGATTAAAAAGCAGTAGAAATACTTCCCACCTCGTTTAATGATGATAGACATAAACATAGCTGCAAAAATTTGAAGTAAGACACTGGTTAATCAAATATGGTAGTATACAAGAAGTATACATCCCAAGCACATTTACTCCAGGAAGGTAAGATTGCTTTAAATTTCCAATTGGTGAATATATTTTACCACTTTCACAAAATAAAAGAAAAAATCATATGATCATTTTAAATCAATGTAGCAAAAAGATTAATAATACAATATTTTTACATAATAAAAGGTCTTAGCAAAATAGAACTAGAAGTGAACTTTCTAAATATCACACAAGGTATTTATAGACCTAGTGGTAAAATGTTAAAATTGTTCCTCTAAGATCGAGGATGAGCAATGATGCTTGCTCTACCTACATCAATTCCACATTATACTAAAAGGCCTTTTCTGACTACGAGGGCAGGAAAAAAATATAAAGATGGTAAGCAAAAATGTAAAATTATCATTTTTCACAGGAGATATGATTTTGTACAAAGAAATCTCAGAAGACTGCACAGAGAAGATTAATAAGTGAATAAGCAAGGTCATCACATAGAAAGTCAGCACGCAAAAATCAATTGTATTTTTAAATACCAGCAAAAAAGAATATCAAAAATACTACTAAGAAAGCTACTATTTATGAGACTTAAAGCTTCACTTATGCCCTTCCTCCTGAGACTGGGTTAGACTTAGTGACTCATATTTGGAAGACAGGAAGAAAGGTAAAAACAGTAAACTTGACAAACACCACCTTAACCAATTGATGAAGGTCAATATCTCCAAAGAGATCATTCCAATATCACAATACCTCTTGATATGATGTAAATTTACCTCTGTGTAATTTTTTTAAAAATACCCATACCACCAGTCTAATGACGAGATAAACATCAGACAAATCTAGATGGGGGATTTCTACAGGACACCTGGCCAGATTGTCAAGGTCACAAAAACAAGGAAAGATGAAAAGAACCTGACACAGACCCAGACTAAGGAGACATAACAACTACATGCAGTGCGACTCCTGGGATTTGATCCTGTAACAGAAAGAGGGCATTCATGGAAAAACTAACCAAAACCCAAATGAAGTCTCAAGTTTAGTTAACATAAATGCAAAAAAAAAAAAGCATTCCTAGTGATAGGCCTCTAGAAGGGGAAATGACATCTGTGAAGGAGAACCTTCCACCTTAGGTGTGATCCCCTCAACACCACCAAGGCTCACCTGACATTAAGTTGCTTTTTTATAATGACAAGGAGGTCACTGCCCATACGTGGCTGGTTATTAGAAGGTTCTTCCTTACATTTTCCTGAACGTCTTGGATCATAAGTTCTTGTTCTATTCTCTGGGTGCTAAGAAGATAACATGAATTCCCTGTGATACTCTGAATAGGTATCATCTCCAAGACTGTCTCCTAATCTCCCTCTCAAATATTCCCACTGCTGACAGCCTGGGAGTCTTGGGATTTTGGAATGTGAAATGAGCCAGGGTGGGTGCAAGGTGCAGTCAGTATTAGGACAGATGCCAGGATCACTAAGGAAGCTATGACAGACCTCACTACACATAAGGAATCTGGGCTGTTTTCTCTTTGTAACACCTCATGTTGCTGTCAGATGGGAAATAATGACTCATTTTTAATAACAGCCTGAACAAAACATTCTATGAAAAGGAAGTCAGACTGGGGGACTTGGAGAATTATTGATATTTTAATTGTATCTGTAATTTTTCCTTAATTCCAATGTCTTGCAAGGAAATTTTAAAAGAAACTTTGGTATATATCTTATGGAAAAATGATTTGGAGATAAGATGCTAAAATTAACAGACGTCATGAGTAGTGGTCTTTAAATTAACATCTATTTTGAAAATGAATAGGCAACATCTTGAAATAATTAAATATGAAGACTTCACTGAAATAAGTACTCTGTGGGTGGTGTGCCCATTCTGTGTAGGCCTGAAATTCTCAGAGGCGCAACTGAAGCAGTCCTTAGAGCCAACCTGATCGGCTCTCTCCTCAAAAAAAAAAAAAAAAAAAAAAATCACTATAGTTGTTTTATTGTTATTTTTGTCAACTGCTTTTCCATACTTTAAGTGAATTCAAGCATCAACAATCAACTTCAATTGCTTGTGAAATACTTTCATGCAAAATACATCCCCTGCCTCCACCCTTCTTTTCCCTCCTCCCTCAGTGTCCCCTCCCTACTTTCATATGAAATGTATTCCATCCCTCCTTTTTATTCTTATTTTAACTGGCACATAATAATTGTAAATATGTGTGGGGTACCATGTGATATTTCCATACATGTATACAAGGCATAATGCCATCTTCTTTTATAAAGTGGAGAGCAGGTCTCCAGAAAGTAGAAGGGTTTTGCCTAGGGTCACACAGTGAGTTGCTAATACATCTAATTCCAGAGCACATTTCCTGCTGTTCCAAGTCGGGGCCCATCCTGATACAATAGAAAATACTGGTCTCTAATTCGTATCTCTAAATAATTGGCCACTGCCAGGAATAGCTGAGGAAAACATTTCCTCTCATCCCAACTTAATCCGTTTGTGTTTTTTACCTCCTGGCTCCATTTTGTCCATAGACTTTTGCTAGGTCTGGTAAATCACACAAGCCCAAAACATAAAATATAAACTTAGAAAATTAATAATCATTTATAATTCTTCTTATACTATTTACCTAAGAATTATTACAGCATCCACAACTTAATGAGTGCTTCCCATGTGCTTGGCACGTGACCCACTCTCTGAGGCAGGCTTTATGTCACTTGTTTCCTGTGGCTTGGTTAAGGACGGGCATGCAGAGTCAGATAATCCCAAATCTGAGCTCCTGCTTACTCAGGTTACTTGCCGATCTCAGCCTCAGTTTTCTCATCTGTGCAGAGGTAGCACCTGCTTTATCATACATGTAAAGTAATTAGCACAACTCCTGGCACAGAGTGTCTAATTAATGGCAATTATTATATATATGCTTATCAAGAAATAAAAGCTGCAGAGAAAAATTAACAAGGCTGTTTAAAGCTATTCAAAGCTGGAATTTGAAGCCAGACATCAGTCTCTACAGTGTGCATCTGACTTTGATCTACACTACACACTAAGTAAAATAGAGACTGTTTCTCACATAAACTAGACCCAGCGTTAACAGCCCACACATTATGGTGGATCTAGGACCCTTCAACTCTCCAGGTTTCTTCGTCTTTTCTGCTCTGCCTCCTTGGCTCTTGACTCCATCCTCAAGGTATTTAGGTCACAAGATGGTCAGTGTGCCATCATCATGTTCAAAAAAGGTGAAGGAAGAAGGAGCAAGGAGGAAGAATAAAATATGTCTCCACGATGCCTTCTGAATATTTGGGTTTAAATACACAGGCTGTCACTGTGTATTATGCCGGGTTCTGAGATGCTCGGAGCTACTAGTGTAGCATTAGGTCTACTGGAAAAAAAAAAGTGGAAGTTAAGAAACCAGATTTGTCTCATGCCTCAGTTTCCCTGTGGGTTGAGGAAGTTGCATGAGACAGATCACTTTAAGCTCTGTGCTGTGCACCTCTCTATGGCAAATGCTCAGGATGGAAAAAGTCAGGAGCGTTCTGTTGACCAGGTGCCCAGCTGGGCATAGAGCAGAACATCTCTGCCAAAGTCACACAGCTGGCTCCTGGCTGTCCCCGCGCATGGCAGGCCCCGCTGTATTCTCTGCTCTTCTCTGTGTGCCAACAAGCCTCCTGCATTTTATTGTTGGCCTTGGGGCGCCCATGATCCAGACATTTCTGAGCCCTCCTGCAATTTTCAGATTCTTCTTTCTATCCCACAGAGGACCAATCTTGAGAATAATTCATCCTAGGGTGTTAACAGCTGAGCATGGCTTATAAAGAGCAGGAAGGCAGAATGACATTTTATAATACCCTTGTAATGCTCGCCATTGCACCATTGGCACCCTTCCTGCATAATACTCATCAGAGATTTCTGGCGATATCCCCACTGGCTGGATAAGGAAAATGAGGCTTAAAGGAGGTAAATAAGGTCATAGAATAACGTGATGCCAGAGTCAGGATTTTAATGTAGGCCCATTTGGCTCCCAAGTTCATGAAATATTTGCAATGTAATTCATGAAATGTTTGCTTCCAGTGGTAGGAATAATGGTAGACTCTCTGGATCTCTCTCAAGCTTGAAGTATGAAACGTGGTGTGTAAGGCCATTTTCTTGTGCTCCAAGGTCATGCTCTGGCATCTCTGTGCTCTTTCCTGATATTTAGTGGCCATGAATTCACCTCATTTATTTGGGAGAGTCATACTGAGTCTTATAGCTCTTTTTACTTGCTGGTGCCGATTGGGGAATGCCCAGGACATCTCTGCCAGCTGGCATGGCAACCTCATTGTCACTTCTGAATTCTAAAGAGGACATTTGCTCTCCCCACACAGGTACAGATGCCTCAAGCTGGCTGCAGGAAAATGCTGCCAAGGTTCCCTGCTGTGCTGCCTGCTGCATCACTCACCAGAATTCATTGCCCCTTGAAGATCTTTCTTCATTCCTCTGCAGAAAGTCAGAGTGAAAACTGGTTAGCTGACAAGAGACATGAAGAAATGTACTACGAAAGACTTTCAAAGAGAGAGAAGGAATCAATAACACGGAGGGAAAACAGGATGAATGTGATACCTGGAAGCGCGTTTTTCACCAGCAGTGTTATCATTCTAGTCTACAGAATGACAGAATGAAAGATTCCTGCCTGGGGCTGTCAAAACCAGCCAATTACAGGGAAATATTGGCCAAGTTCAGGTCTCCAAAATGTATTTAGTAGAATACTAATTTCACAAAGATGATGAAGAGACCTTTTGCAGGGATTATAGTCTAAAATAAAATTATTTAGAAAAATCCAGGATAGACAAAATCATGTGGGTTTCTTTATTGAAGATTTTGCAGTCTTTAATATGTTAATGAATGTTATGAATTTCTAACAACTTTCCTGTCCTTCACAAAGTACGTCCTATCTATTAGTTTCTTTCTTTTTTTTTCCTTTTATTAAGTCATATACACATAGATCATGAATACATTTATGCATTTGTGGGGTACAGTGGGTTTTTTTTTATACAATTTGGAATGCTTACATCAAACACCTCATTTCTTTAATTATTGTGTTAAGACATTTATGTTCTTAGAGAATCAGAACGTTTTAAAACAATAACTGAGAAAATGACATGAAGGCTGTGTTGATCAGTTTGATGGAAGTATTTCGGATTGGATGTGAAAACCCCACACTGTGCCCCAGAAGTGCATTAATGTACATAGTTACCATTCAATAAAAAAAAATAATAAAAAGTAAAAAAAAAAGACATTTATGTTCTATACTTGGTAGATTTGACTTGTACCTTGCGATTTGCTCCATAGGTGTGGTCCCATTGATAGAGGGAGGGTATCTGTTAGTTTCTATTACCAAACCATGTTCATTCCCTCCTAAACTGCAGCACGTGTGTAGTATCAGCTTTATTTCTTGGTTTATTGGTGTGTGGTCTTCCTCACTAGAGTTCATGACCTCCAGGAGGACTGGGACCAGGTCAGACCTGCCACAGTGTTCCCAGGATCTGGTGCTGAATCTGACACAGAAGCTGCTGCAGAAGCATTTTGTTATATAGCTAGTGTTTTGTTTTTTTAATTCTTACATTTATTCCTTGTAAAGCAATTGGCAAAATTCCTGATACAAAGTAAACAATAAATATTAAGCCCCAAATCAAGTCTCACCTCCCACGATCACTCCAGAGACTTGTGGCAATGTCTCTGCTCTTTCCACTTACATGCCACACAATTAGGTAACCCTGGATTTCTATTTGACTCTCAGTGCCCCACCACCATCCTGGTCTTGGCCTTGGCAGGTGTACAGTGAGTCGCAGGATAAGACCTCAGGTGCACATTTCACCCCCACACTGCAACCTGCATGCTCCCATAGGTCCTCAGCTCACACTCAGGGGGCAGTCACACACATCCTAACATTGTGATTTCAAACACATTTTAGTTCGTTACCTCCAAACTCAGTTTCTGGGGTTTTTTATTGTTTTGTGTGATCTCCTTAGCCTATTTGCCTTGCCGATGGAACTATTAGAAGAAGAAATATTTGGAGAGATGGCTGAGAGGATTTAGATGACAGCATTTTTAACTGAAAAAAATTATTAAAAGGTGAATTAAATAATTACTCTTATTATAATGATGATGAGTCCACTTGGTTCTAGAGGCTTATGACAACTCACAGGTCCAATCTATGCATGTGGTGGTAACAAGCAGTGTGTGTGCCTGCCATGTTTATCAAATAGGAGGTAAGTAGTCACAAATAATATCAGAAGAGAAGCAAAAAGGAAAAAGGAAATGCCTACTATGTGCCAACAATAGGCCAGAGGTTTTCTCATTATTACCCTTGCCAAACAATCCCATAAAATAGACACCATTATTATTCTTCACTATATAAATAAGGACAATGATACTTTCCCAAAATTATGGAATTTGTGATCAGTCGAATCTAGATTTGTCTCGCCTCAGAGTCCATGATGTTGATCACCACTCTGTCTCTAGACCCCAAGAAAATTCAGTGTAAGAAACTTCGCACCTATTAAAGACTAGCATCCCAGAATGTAAGGTCTTACTAGGTTGTTACTATTATCCAACTTGAACACTGTGAAAGTTGTTTTCAACAATTATGTTTTGTTAAGGGAGGAAGAAAATGAACTGGGATAAATAAAAGTTTATAAAACCGTGCAATCTATTATTATTGGTAGCTACTCTGTTACTGCCCAGTAGCATAGAAACCAAGCAGAGGAAGTAACATGTGATGAAGACGACGTTCAAGGAGGAGGGACCTGAGTTCAAATCACACTGGTGTACTCATCAGCTGTGTCACCTGAGGATGAATTACTCCATTTCTCTGCCTTTCACTTCGCCTATCTGTTAATTGAGGAAAATAGCAACTTCCTTCAGGGTTGTGAGAAATAAATCCTTTAAAGTCTATGAAACACTTAGAACCAAGTTGATATGACATGTAATAGACTCTACAAATAAAACTGTGGCCAAACTTTTGATATTTATTCACAAATATTTATTCCATCCTATGTACTGGCTTCTGCTAGGATTTAGGTTTATTTCTAAGCAGATCAGCTGTTCAAAGACAGCTGCACTAACCCTGACCAATCAGCAGGCAAATAGTAGAGTGCAGGAATCACCACTACTGGTAACATTTCTCAGAAATATCCTAACTGGGAGAGATTCACACATAGCACCATCATTTGCCAAAGGGAGTGCCTTTCCTCCATGGGTGACTACATTTGGTCTTCTCCTCATACATTTCACATTTCACATTCATTTACACTCATTGTGTTTTCAAGAGAAAAATAATCCACGTAAGATGTTACAAAAAGGAGACTAGGGTTGAGATCTGCAGCTGTTTGGAAGAATTCCTCATCTCTCTTCTTTTGAGTACTTTGTGACCCGCAATTAGGCATTGCCAAACAGGTTCCCAATCATGCGGTCTTATTCTTCCCAGCCTGTGAGCTCCTGGTCAGAGCTGCTTGATTCACTCAGGACAAAACTATTGGATTTTTATACCTGTTTAACTTGATAGAATGTTCAAGTTAAATTTTTAAGGGCAGACAGGAAAACCACTCTTTACCCCAGCGTCCAGGCTTTGTATTTACTTTTTCTCTTCTTTTGGGGAAAACTCAAGAGCTTCTCCTTCTCATGAATTCCCATAACCCTTCCCATAGACACTCTATGAAGGGACATTTCATTTTGTAAAACTAATAACACTCATTTTGAGGGAGAAAACAAACACCAAACACCAAAGCCCAAAGCCAATGCCCTTTGATTACTTGTTTTTAAATAAAATATGTCAGTAACTATAAGGCAGAAATATTAGCATCCAAGACCTTAATTGAGGTCGCTTCATGGGAGAAGAGGCATTTAGTGAATTTTCATGTTTTCCTTCCCTGTGCACATGACATTTTGGCACATTTGTCGTTTGTCAGGGTAGGAAGTCTTTGTGAGGTTAGAGAGGTAGCATTAGCCAAAAGGAAATATGGCTGGCTGATTTAATTAGTCGTCTTTGTGTATAATAATTTCCTTTGGAATAAAGAACTGCAGGGCATTACCCTGTATAAATTACTTTCTGTTAGCCTGACTACCCAGTGGGAAAGGAGGAGAGCATTAGTCTTGCCAGCTCTGCCCGAAGGAACATCATCATGGAAGTGTGGTTAATGGGATTTGTTCAATGTATATTTAGTTTGTGACCAAAGAAAAAGGACATTTGAATACAAGGTATAATTGTTTTTATATTACTAACGTGAGCCTACTTCCACCTCTGTGTATCCTTATCATGGGGTAGGAGAGGACATGCAAGGGCCCCATTACTTTTGGAGGTTAACTCTTTGCACCTATGCTTTGAAATGTACAAACAAGAGGGGTTCTGGCTCTAACATTCATTGATCACTGTTCATAAATCTCAACTCTAGATGAAAATAACCTGAGGAAATGTAAAAATATGCACATTCGGCTTGTCCACCCCCATCCTGAACACTGCACAGAATTTCTGATTCAGAGGGTCTGGTGGGGTGGAGTTGTCTGTGGTTGAGATGTGTCCCAGGTGATCCTGACGATCATTCATGTTTGAGAACTAAGAATCTAGAAAAGTGGCTCTTAAAGCATGCATCACAATCTCTGGGACTCTGGGACTCTCAGAAGCCCCTCCCCAGAGCTTCTGATTCAGTAGGTCTGGGACAGATTTTGAGAATTTCCTTTTCTATTGATTCAACATTGTTAATGCTGCTGATTCTGAAAGCACACTTTGAAAATCAGTGACTACAACAGACATCACCAAACTATGGCCTGTGACCCAAATTCAGCTTGCTTCCTGTTTTTGTAAATATAATTTCATTAGATAAAGGCCACTTAGATGCATTTACATTTTTTTATTTTTTTTTTAGACAGATGCTTACTCTGTCACCCTGGGCCTTGGGTAGAGTGCCATGATATCATTATAGCTCAACCTCAAACTCCTGGCTCAAGAGATCCTCTTGCCTCAGGCTCCTAAGTAGCTGGAACTATAGGAACCCAACAACACCTGACTACTTTTTCTGTTTTTAGTAGAGACGAGGTCTTGTTCTTGCTCAGGCTGGTCTCGAATTCCTATGTTTCAACCTCCTAGAGTGCTAGTATTACACACATGAGCCCCTGAACCTGGTCTGGGCCATCATTTATATATTCTTTATGGCCACCATTGCAATGTTCAGTGTAGGTAAGTAATTGCAATAGGGATTGTATAAGCCAGTGGTTCTCAACCTTCCTAATGCTGTGGCCCTTTAATATACTCGAGAACCACTGGTATAACCCATAAAGCCTAAAATACTTAATCTCTGACTTTTCATAGAAAAAGTTTGTGAACATGTGGCTTAGGAGATAGAATTCCCATCTTGGGCTTTTATCTGGGGGACAGTATGGCCAGATAAAATGTGGACCAATTAAAAAGACATCCCAAATATTGCATGAATCATACTTACACTAAACAACTTATTAATATCAGTTTCTAATCACCAAAGACTTGACCAGTTCATGCTGCTGATATCCCTAGGCCCTCCCACCACGGAGCCACTGGAGCTGGATGATCTGTTACAGCTACTGTGCATGAAGCTTGCACTGCACAGCTCTGCCCACATAATATTGTGAATTGCTTTTTCGAGATTCCATCTTATACATAAAATTCGCCTTTCTGCTGGAAGAGCCCCATTGTACTAGCTCCCCACCCCCATTCCCATATTTAATAATATTTCAATAAAATAGTCATGGTTTGTAGTGTTATTTCATAACATGCTGACCATTATGATGTCTGGGAAAGATATGAAAATTGTATTGTATGCAAATGTTGGTCTGAAGGGTCATATGGTTTAGTGAGAAGAGCATATACTTTGGATTGATACAGAATCTAAATTTGAATTTGCAAATCTGAATCCCAGCTGTGTTGCTCCTGTCCTGCTCTTTGCCTTACTGCTCACATACAATGTTAGGCGAGTTATTTAATCTTTCTGAGACTCAATTTACTTAACTGAAAAAAATGAGGACAATAGGACTTCCTACCCCACAGGGGAGAGCTGAGGATTAGGGAGATAACACACAGGAAGCCTCAGCACAGACCCTGCTCAACAAGTCATTATTATTCATTAACATAAGTTGCTATGGATGTAAATCACTAAGTACATGGCCTAGCACCTCTTAGATCTCAAAAACATTTTATTTTCCCACCTTCAGAACTACAACATTTGGAAAACTTTTATAAAAGTTTAACCGTTCAAATACAGATAATTGATTTTCAACAAATGTGCAAAGGCAACACAAGGGAGATGAAGCATCTGATGGCAAACAGGGCTGGAACAACTGCAGACTCATGTGCAAGGGAAAATCAAAACCAAAAATGTTATCAGTACATTCTACCATGTACAAAAATTAGCTCACAGTGGACTACAGACCTAAATGTAAAGGCGAAAACTATAAAACTCCAAACCTTTGTGACCGTGGGTGAGGCAAACTGTTTTTGTGAAGGGCGCCAAAATCATTATCCATAAAACTACAAATTAATAAACTGTATTTTATCAAAAATGAAAATTTTCAACTCTTCGGCACACCCTGATAAGAAAATTAAAAGAAATGCCACTGACAGGGAGGAAAATATCTACAAATCATATATCTGATAAAGGACTTATATCTGGATTATAGAAAGAACTCTAACTCTCAAAACTAAATAATAGGAAAACAGCAACCTGCTACTTGCTGATGATATGATCTTATACTTAGAGAACCCCAAAGACTCAACCACGAGACTCTTGGAAGTGATCAAGAAATACAGTAATATCTCAGGATATAAAATCGATGTCCATAAATCAGCAGCAGCCAAGTTGAGAAGCTAATCGAAGACACAATTCCCTTCACAGTAGCTTCAAAGGAAATGAAATACCTAGGAATATGCCTAACGAAATTGACAATATAGTTCAACAGACAAGTTCACCAAAGTAGATATTTGGATGGCAAATATTTACTTGAAAGATGTTCACATCATTAGTTGTTAAAGGAATACAAATTGACACAAAATGAGATATCAGTACACACCTATCAGAATGGCTCAAATTAAAAAAAAACTGGTCATAACCATATCATATATTACTGATGATGTGGTGTAACTGGGACACCCCTACATTGCTGGAAGGGATAAAAATGATACAATCACTTGGGGAAAGTCTGGCAGTTTCTTACAAAGTCGAGTATCTATGAACCATATGATGTAGCCTTTCCACTCCTAAGTATGATGATAAATGAAAAGTAAGTCCATGCAAACCTTTGCACTTTAATTTCCACAGCAGTTTTATTTTTAATTGTCAAAAACTGAAAACAGCTCAACCACCCATTATCATGGGAATGGATAAATGA
This sequence comes from Galagoides demidoff, assembly GCA_963574575.1. Taxonomy (NCBI): domain Eukaryota; kingdom Metazoa; phylum Chordata; class Mammalia; order Primates; family Galagidae; genus Galagoides; species Galagoides demidoff. The sequence goes on along the minus strand of CAUYQV010026924.1, from coordinate 34,749 downwards.
TGGCATGCAACAGAACACACCCAACAATAGAAAGGAATGAACTGTTGATTCATGAAAGGTGTGGTTGAATATAGAAATAATTATGCAAAATGAAAGAAGTCTGAAAAAGAGCACATACTGTATTACTCTATTTATGTGAAATTCTAGAAAATGGCAACTATTCTACAGTAACAGAGAACTGAAAGGTGGTTGCTCGGGCATTAGAGAACAACGAGGAAGAAAGGGAGGATTTGACAAGGGGCTCAGGAAACTTTTGGAGGTGATGAATTAATTCATTATCTTGTTTGTGGTACTAAATTGTTAATTTTAAGTATGTTCAGTTTATTGTATATTTTTGCATGTACTGTCAGCAATGCTGTGTCAAAACAAGTACAACACATCCCCTTGTGGTTGCGTTCACTCTCTGCTGCCCCCACACTCTGAGCTGAGAATTAAGGCTAGAGCTGATGCTGACTCACTGTGGCAACAAATGCATTTATCTGGACTCTTTGTAGTTGTGAGTCTAATCTCTTCTATTAGATTATAAAGTTCTGGAAGGCAAATCCTGTACTTAGATGCCTCTAAGGTTGAGCCTGCTTTAAGGACAGTGCCTGCAGGCTCCCTGCTTTCTGGTTGGCTACCTTACTGACCTCTCTATTAAGTCTGTCCTGAGTCATAACTATGTATGTAGTCAAAAGCCAGCCTGGCTCCACCTTGGTAACTGCCCCTAGCCCTGTCATAAAAGCCTATCTGCAGCCCAGAGTCCCTGGTTCTCATTCCTGGTCTAAGCCCCCCTCTGCCATGTCGCTAAAGGACTCACACGCCTTGTGCCATATGAGTCTATGTTTCCCAGGGGACTTCTCTTAGCTTTCTGGGTAAGGCTCTTTCATTGTGTTCCAGAGAGTGGCTTGAGGAGCAACCCTGAACTGATTTGTCTGGGAGTGAGGCCTGAACGTTAAAAGTAAAGCTGGTATCATTGAATCAACATCTTCCCCCTTGGTTGTTTACCCCAATGCGCTGGTGGAATCTGATGAGGGCAGACTCAGGATAAGCAGAGAGATGTCTCAGTCTTGTCCTTGCCCTCAGAGGGAGGAAGCCTGCTGACCAGGCACACTGGGGGCCTTCTCTCTCCTGCAGTAACTGAGTCAGGGAATTCCACGAGGAAAAGACATAGGAGCACTGTTGTCCCCGCTATCTTATTAAAATACTGATAATCTGATCCTCCACCCCCAAATGGATCTCAGTGTACAGTCTCATCCTAATTCTCAAATAATAAATAAAGCCCCACAAAATGAAATGGCACGTGCATAAGAAGTCCTAACAAATACAATATGTTCTCTGTGTTGGATGGAGTCATTGGTGGGCACCAATGTCTAATTCATACAAAGTTGCCCAATCCAGATAGCCCCCACTTTCCTGTGCTGTAGCTTGATCAAAAACAAGTTGCCTGTAGCTCTGTGAGATTCTAAAGGGAATATTGTGAAACTCAGACAGTGGAGTTCATGATGTGAGGGAGATCCATGGGGGCATCAAAGACACCACCCTTCATTGATGGGCTGGCTCAGGAAGCCTGAGCACTGAAGGTCAGCATGTGCCTGTTCTTCATAGGTTCTTTACAAAATGAAGCAGTGATCACAGGCCCTGCTAAAACCTGAGCTGCCATGAGACACTATTTCCCCTCCCTTCCTCTTTCACTGTGGGCTGCCACCTGCTCCACTACAGTGCCCCAGGGTTCACTGGCACAGATCCCAGACCCCTAAATGTGGGGCACTATAGACTTCTGTCCCTTCCTAGGGCAATGTCCATTGCACAGAAACAATAGAAATATCTCCTATGTGCTCTGTTCTGCAGTAGACACTCAAAGTATGCTGTTTATTTAAACCGCACAATAGTCCTGTAAGTTAGCAGTTACTAGTCCCATTTCACAGCCAGCCAAGTTGAGGAGTAAAGACACTGCTGGTACTTCTCAAATGTGCATCTGACTCACTTGGAAATCTTAATAAATGCAGATCCTGGTCTGACCTAAGATTCTCATTTCTAACCTGCTTCCTTGTGATTGGCAAGAAGCTACATGGTTTCCCATTTAATATGCCACGAGAGGCAGAGCTGGGTTGAACCCAGTCCTGTTGAACTCCAAGGTCTGAGCCCATCTGCAGGCATCCTGCCAAGCATGGGGAATTCTGTGTGTGATGCACTGAGACATGGTGCTACCTTGCGGAATCCCAGCCTGGTCAGGGAGGCAGACACCTTTATCAAGCAATAAAATGTGCTAAGTGCTGCATTAATGGTGTGACAAATTCCTGTGGGTGCCAAGGGATGAGGGGGCAGGAAGGGATTCATCTTGTCTGAGAGGGAGGGAGCCAGGGAAGACCTCAGAGAATTTAACTTTTAAGGAGGAGGAGATTTCATGCTCCAGGGAAGACAGTAGGCATCACAGGACATTTCAGTCTGAAAGGGCAGCCACAGCGAAGGCCCAAAGCTGAGACAGTGAGTGCTGTGTTCCGGAACAGTGAGAAACCTGGCGAGGCTGAAGTGTGTCCTCTGCTCCCACCTGCACAGTGCTCTGCTTTAGTTAGCAGTGCCTGCTGTCCTCCAGTCCCAAGTCCCCCACTCTAAGTGGGTCAGAAGGGAGGGCCTAGAAGCCAGGTGCCGGAGGGCTCAGGATTTGCCTGATTTCTTTCTGCCTGGCTCTGTCACCAGCTCCAGCCACCCCTCCCCCTCCTCCCTGGCCATTCCTGACCTAGTGAGACAGAGGGAGGGAGCAGGGGGTGGAGGCAGTAAGCCCACAGTCCAGGGATTCTCAACCCTGGTGACAGCCACCTGGAGGTCTTTAAAATATACAGAGACACAGGCTTCACCCTAAAGCTTCTGCTTTGGAGGGTCTAGAGCTGAGCTCCTTACCCTCCAGGAGACTCAAAGGTGCAGTGAGGGTTGAGAAATCCAGATAAGCATGAACTCAGAAAAGCTCGGGCAAAGAGGACCCACAGGGTTCTTGAGGAAAATCAGTATTTCATACAATGCTACAGCTAGGAGAAAGCAAACTGTTTCTTTTCTAACATGAAGAACCAAATGGAAGTGTATAAGATGAGAATGCCTAAGCATGTGCAGCATTAATTGAGATTAAATTCTGTTTTTAATAACATTTATGTGTTGCATCTGATTATGCAGCTACTGAAATATTTGAAAGTTTTCCCCAAAAAAGTATAAGGAAGAAAATTAAAATCTGACCACCCAGAGATAATCACCCTTATGGCAAATGTCTTTCTAGTCTTTTCCTGGGCATACTTCTAACAAACACATATACACAACCTCTATATGGGATCACACAGCCTATACAACTCACATTTGTGTTTATTTTATTGTTTATTGCTCCCTCCACTTCCCCAAAGAAATTCCATTTTGATCCCCTTTGTATCCCCAGTGTCTAGGGTATCTATCACACAGTAGGCACTAAATAATTATATATTCAGTAGACTATATTAATTGTTTCAAGCTAAGGATGTTGAGGTCAGACTTGGGTCCAATCCCAGTTCTGCTTGTTGGACAAATCACCCAAACCTGCTAAGTCTCAGTTTATCTCAGCTAGATAATAGGTACATGAAGAAAACTGGCCTGAAGTCACTTCTATAAAAATGCTTAGTATACAGCCTGGCACAAAGTAAGTCTTTAGTAAAAGGTTAAAATTATATCATATATTTTATGTTAGGCAAATCCTCTTAGAAGTTTGAAAAAAAGATACAGGTCACAAAGTCTATTGATGAGGAGGAAGGATGTTGTATCTCTTAAAGACACATGGAGCTGAGAAAAAGAAGCACTGAACCTTAAATAACCGTATATACAAAGTTCTATTTCCTAAGATCATACTGGTCAGGCATCCCTAGAGAAATGGGACCATAGGAAACTATCCACGAGGTTTGACAACTAAGTTCACAAACTTACCAGTTGGTAGAACAGCTTGGTAAAGTTTTGTAACCTTGACATATCATTCAAAATACCAAGACATATCATATCAAGACACCACCACACATCAACGTGAACACAGCTGTGAGACATGCTGATGTGTGGTGGTGTCTTGCTGAATGGTGTTCATTATTGTGGGTGCATGTTTTTGAATGCTGTTGTGAGAATGTTGGAGCCTGAATTAGAGCAATGAACAAACATTAAATTTCTTGTTAAATTTGGCAAGCGTGGAAGCAAAATCAGGGACACGTTAGTCCAAGTTTCTGAAGATAATGCCATGAAGAAAATGTCAGTATCCAAATGGATTAAACATTTTTCAGAGAGGAGAGAAAATATCACTGATAAAGAGAGGTCTGGCAGCCAATAACAAGCAAATATTCATTGAAACACTGCAAAATTCATCAAATTGTGTATCAATATCACTGGCTAATTGTGAGAAGTGTGGTAGACCAAATAAACTTCAGTAGAAAAACACTAGGAAAATCTTAACTGAAAATCTTGGCCTGAAAAAGATGTATGCAAAAATGATCACAAAGGAGCTGACCAATGAACAAAAGCAAAGAGGATAGAAGACAAGATCTTTTAGAGAGGCAAGATGATGTTTTGGGCCACATTATTACTGGTGAAAACAAAGGGTCAAAATGCACAACAGAAGTCAGACAATTCTCCACAACCAAAAATATCCCATCAGTCTAAATCAAGAGTTGAAACAATGTTGCTAACCTTTTTTGATAGCAGAGGCATTATTCATTATGACTGTGTATAACTAGACAGTTAACTAAGTTTACTTATTATTTTGAAGTGCTGAAAAGTCTGTGTGAAAAAGTTAGATGAAATGAACTGAACTTTTCACCAACAACTCATGGCTCTTACATCACAACAATGCACCAGCTCACTCAGAACTGTCTGTGAGGGAGGTTTTAGCCAGTAAACAAATAACCATATTGGAACACCCTCCCTATTCACCTGATCTGGCCTCCATTGACTTTCTTCTTTACCTGAAGATAAAGGAAAAATTGAAAGGAAGACATTTTGATGACATTCAGGACATCAAGGTAATTAATGATAGCTCTGATGGCCATTCCAGAAAAATAATTCCAAAATTGTTTTGAAGGGTGAACTAGGCTCTGGCATCAATGTATAGCTTCCCAAGGTGAGTACTATGAAGGTGACCATAGTAATGTTCAACAATGAGGTATATAGCACTTTTCCTAGGATGAGTTCCCAACCTTAATTGCATCATGTATATATCTATACTTATACACACACATATACACACATACATACACACACGGAGATTTACTATGGAAATTGGCTCATGAGATTATTTATGTTGAACAGTCTCATAGTCTCATGATCTACTGTCTGCAAGCTGGCGAAGAACCCTAACCTAAAGGCCTGAGAACCATGGGAGTCAATAGTGTGGCCCTCAGTCTGAGACCAAAGGTTTGACAGCCAGGGAAGCCAATGCTGTAGCCCCAGTTGCAGTCTGAAGGCCCAAGACCTAAAAGTCCCAGTGTTCTAGGGCAGGAGAAGACAGATGTCCCAGCTTAAACAGGAAGCAAATCCATGTTTATGTTGTACTGGGTCCCTCAACCGACTGAATGACGTCTACCCATGTGGAAGAGGGACATCTACTTTACTTAGGCTACAATTCTAAAGCCAATTTCTTCCAGAAACAACCTGAGAACACACCTGCAAATAATGTTTTAGCAGTGATGCCTGAATGCCTTAGCCTAATCAGGTCGACACATAAAATTAACTTTTACAAAGACAAGCAACACAAAAGGCAAATTAAGAATATCTGATTTCCTTAAAGATCCTAAAGTGCTTTCTTCAAGACGTATAAAAAGCACCTTGGTTAATGCTCAACAGAAAGTTTAATGTCATTCAGCAACCACCTTTTATCCCCAAATCCTCATCAGGGGGCAGAATTGCCTCCTGGCAAGGATGTGGCCATGCCTTCTTGTAAGGTGCAGAAGCGACTCCCCTGCAGAGCACAGTCCTTTAGACAGGGCATTGCCGGGACATGGCACAGTGGTCCCCCCGCAGAACTGCCTACCTTGAAGACACTTTGTCCCAGACTCTGGGGGAAGCTGACTTGGATCCTATGTCACCTTTTGGTCATCATCCTTTGTCTTTAATCACATTATGGTAAGAGAACCATAACAGAAGCTTAAGAAGCAGAAAAAATCCTCCAGCATCCAGGCCAGAGCCTTTCACAAGGTAAGCCAAACACTCAATAAATACTTGTTGAATGGAAGATTCTATCTTATTTATTTATTGAATAAAACCATGCATACAGATATTTATGTGATTGGTATTCTTTTTACTAAATGCTATTTTATTTCTACTAAACACAAATTATTGGCCTTTCATGAGTATTAATTGTTCTACTTTGCTTCAAACATGACAAGTTCTCTCGCTGTGTCTTTCTTCATTTAAAGTGCTCCAAACTCTTTACCTGGAAAGCAAGAAAAACTGTATTCTTCCCTTGGCTAATCTGGAGTGGTTCTTGTCTCTAATTTACCTGGAAAACGTTTTTGATATATAACTCTTACTTTGGGGCATGCTGCCCTATAGTAATGATCACTCTGATATCACTGGCGAACCTGGAGGTTGTGACTACAGAAACCACACCAGACAGATGGGACAGGTTGGTGGCACTGACCACTGAGTTTAACTGTTAGCACTTACCAAGTGATATAACCTGCTTTCGTGGAACAGAAAAGAACTTTCAAGTCAGATTGATGTGGGTATAAGTCTTAGCACTGCCATTTCTTTTTCTAAGACTTTGGACAAGTCATTTACTTCTCTAAATCCTACAAGGTGATGGTATAAGTGCTGAACTTCTAGGGCCATTGCAAAGATCTATTGAAACAGAGCAAGGTAGCACAGGGTCTGTACATGGGGAACATGCAGTAACATCGATAGCAGTCAAATCATAACTACAAGTTGAAATAATTTTAACCAGTGTTCATTCTTGAAATAAAAATAGGACAAAGTTTTCAGATAGCCTCTGAAGACACAATACTGTTTTATTTCTTCTTCTTTGCCATCTGATCAGTAGGGATATTAATCTCAGAATAAACTGATAAACAGACAAGGGCTTGGTCCTGAGTGGAAAACACTACCTTCTTTGGGCATGACCCTCCCAAGCCAAGACAGCCCTAAGACCCTCTTCCATATTTTCTCCACTCCTACTTTAGTCGCCATTCTCACTAAACCCCAAGGTTTCTGCAAAAAGAAGCAAATAAAGCCCTGATTAATATTTCATCTAAGGTGAAAATAGGTTCCTAGGATGAATCCGGTAAGGGAAGATGATATTTTTTCATCATAGGTTTTCATGATAGAAATGCTTTACAGATTCAACGTAAGAATAAATTTAGATCATAACATTCAAGAGCTAAGTAGCTACATAGCTACTAAATTGAATAAAAACCCAACATCAGGGCACCTTCGATGAATGCAGTCTTTGTGCAAGCTGCTTTTTATCATTTGCTTGCTCATTTCTTTCAATATAGAATTGCCTTCAGGGTGAGTTTAAAATCATTTTTTTCTCACAAGTTTTTCTCAAAAGCAAAGCTTGAGGTGAGAAGGAGATAGAGAGGGTATTTGCTTGAGGGGGCCTGAGGCTGCTGAGATGGGAAATTTGTTATCAGGTGGGACCTAACCAAATCCAATTTTTCTTTTGGGCATGGACACGTGTTTACTAAGTGCCCAGAGGCTGATGTATAAAACCATAGCACCAATTTTTAACTTTCCTGTGAAAATTAGAAATCCTACCCTGCACTCCTACCCTATGATCCTCCAATGATCATCAGAAAGAGTCCATGTGAATAGGGCATCAGAACAATTTCTTCATTCAACAACTGTTAACTAACAAGCTGCTATGATCTGGCTCCAGGTGAGGCACTTGGAACAATGAACTAATCACACATCACTCTAGCTAGGATATAACCCCAAATCTACTGAGGGACATAAAAACAGGTGGATAAGTATGGAATGACGTGAAACTTGTTCAATGTGACATGGAAAGTGGGCCACAGCAGCCCGAAACAAAGGCACCTATGCCAGTGTGAGGGGCCAGGTTGGGGGGCCCCCATGGAGGCCTGGAGCTAAGGTCTGAAGGAGAGTTGAAAGGAGCAGATGAAGAAAAGAAAGGGCTGAGGGTGGGGACTGGACAGCAGGGAAGAGTGTCCCATGATGCCTAATTCTGTTGGCTCAGGGGCCATACACTTTTTTCTCCGTAGGGATTGTTGAAGCTGTATGTTACTTCCACAGTGGAGACATAATTTCTTCAGTGACCAGCCCAGGTGTCCTTGGGCACATTTTTCCCTGGAATTGCTAGGCTAGGTAATACCAGTATCCCCCTTGGTGAGTATCTCATTGAGTGACATGCTATTGTTGATAAATCCACCTAATCTCACTGGCCTATAATATATTCTGACTTATATATTGACTTAAAATACATATCTACCCTGGGCCATTACATTTTGGTGTCTGCCCATTTCTCACAAGGCAATTAGATATGTGTAATGGCCAAGTTTTGCTGAGGAAATATAACCCTTGATATGATACTTGCGTATTATTATCTGTATGAAGATTTCTACTTTAGTGGCTCAGACCTTCCTTGACCAGCTGTTCATCTGCATTTGCTCTCTGGTAAACTTATCAGATAGCTGTCCTGTACCACAAGGTAAAGATAAAGAGGTGACAAAAGGCAGACACAGTCTTGGCCCTAGTGGAATTCACAATGTAGTGAGGAAAACATAATAATCAGGTAATAAAGGACTTGGATATAAAACTACAACTGTGCTAATTCTATGCATAAATAGAAGACTATAGAATAATGACGGCAAGAAAGAGAGAGAGAGAGAAGAAACTAAAACATAAGGAGGGGTGGAATTTTCTACATGTTAGGAAAGGGGTAAGTTTCAATCCAGGTGGGGTGAGCATAGCCGACTCATAATCAGGCAGTACAATGGTGAGAGAGGTTACAGCTTTTTAAGAACTGAGAAAGAAGACAGAACCTGAATTTAAAATAGGGCTCAGCTTTGACATCTAAAGCTCAGGTATTATTCTGGACATGCAGCCATATCCATTAGTATCCTGTGTCTTACACCAGTGACTTCAGCTGGCCAGAAATAGTGAATCTGTTCTCCTTATTTGGGGAAGTACTTTTGTACCCTGGGAATTTTAGAAATAAGCCCAGAGTCAGTAAAATATATTAACCACACCAATACACATAGTATTAACACGTTTCTATTTAGCTTTGGAAGGTTTTGCATTCATAATAATTTGTGCTATGCATGTATTGCTTGTGGCAATGTTTCCCAATCTTTACCATGTCATGGAACAAATATGTATCACTGGAGCAATTCAGAGCCCTGTATGAGGCTGTTCTTGGCTAGGCTCCACCAGTCCATTGACTGGCCACCTCAGCCCCATTTGCATGTCCTGAAAGCTGAGGATGTCTAGTCTCGAAGCACACTGGTAGATAAATGTCCATTTAATCCACTTAATATGTATGAAACAGTTAAGCTCATCTGACCCACTGATTTGTTGATTTTGATTTTGACTTTAAATGTTTAATTGGTAACACACTTGTGATTTAATTTGAAATGTCTAGATAATTTGATTGATCATATTTGTAAACACTGCTAATTTGATAATCTGATCCATTGCATCTAACAGTTGAGATTAGTTTTGAAAGTAGTGTTTCAGAGCCTAAGAAAATCATGTTTGAGTTGTAGGTCTGCCTACAACTGTGTGTGCCCTGGGAGAATTAGATCCATTACATTAGTGATTGTAATTTGAACTATCTAAGGACAGATTAATTAAGAAAGTTATATTAATTGTTGTAGAGAATTTAATCTATTAAATTTATAATTAACTATTCATCAAATTTCATTAATCAAATTATACTAATAAAATGAATTAAACGTTTTTGTTTTACACAGAAAATAGCTAGATTTATAAATAAAAGAACATAATTCATCAATTGAGATTAATGTTTAAGAAAAGCTAGTTTTTAAAAATTTCAATTTTAATAATTTAGTATTAATTAAAATGTTATGGTAAATACCCTCAATTAATATATAAGATCTACCCACATACACCATAAAACACAATTGACAATATAAAGACAAGGACATGATCAATAAGAATTCATAATAACAAAATCAATTTAGTTTAGAGGGCCAGGAATGATTTCCCCTAAGGAAGTGAATTTAGTCTGGATCTAAAGATTAGGAGAAAACTAGATCTAGTGAGAAATGGGAGAAGAGTGTTCCAAGTGCTGAAGAAGAAAGAAAGAGGAAGGGGAGAGAAGTAGAGGAAGAAAGAAGAGAAAGAGAAGGAGGAGGAACCAGGGGTGTGTGTGAGGGCTCTGGAGTAGTCTCAGGCACTGGGGAATATACAAGGTTCAGCCAATTAGAACAGAGAACAAAAGAGAACAGAGAGGCCGTGTGTGCTTGCATCACCTTTAACTTTCTGCATGGGCGTTCTTTCTTTAGGGAGGCTTCCTCTGCCTCCCTTCTAAAATTGCTCTTTGCTGGTTACTTCTTAACCTCTTATACTGCTTAACATTTCTTCATAACATTTATCACCAGATGAAAATAAATCTTTACTTTTCATACTTTTCAAATGTTGACCACTCCCAGGCATAGAGGTCAACAGACATTCCCCAGGCATAGGGACTTTCTTTGTTTTGATAGCCACTGTATCCATGGTGCTCTGAATAGTGTTCTCACTCAGGGTACCCAGAGGCTGCCCCCCCAAATGTATATACATTTTAAGAAAAAAATTGCATGAAAGTTATGATATGCAACATATACTGATAATCAAAGATGAATGAGTCATGTTGAACATGTCTTGTAACTGCAGAAGTCAAATGTGACTTGGGTATTACAAATTTAATACATATTTCTTATAGGAATGAATCAATCAATTAATCCATGAATAAATTCAAGGAGCACTTGAGGGCCACATTAAAGATTTTGGTCTTCAACCTAAGAGCAGGCAGGAGGCATGGTCAATTTCATTTTGAAAATACTATATTTGACTAACTGCATAGTTGAGACATGAAACATGATGGCCCCTTAGACTAAAATTATATCACTGGAAAAGCAGATGTGCCCAGATGTGAGAGGGGAGAGTGCTTGTTGATAGATTGAATATGAAGGTTTCAGGTTTATAGAACTGGATGGATGGAGCTTCTAATTGCAGAGACAGAGGACACTGGAAAGGGGCTAAACTGACACTTGGGATATGTTTAAATATATACATAGAAGCACCTAGTGGAGATGTCACACAGGCAGTCAGCTCTATGTGTTGGAAGCTAAGCTGGAGGTTATACTAATGAGTTATTATGCTTAGATAAAAATTGAACCCATGGGTATCAATGAGACAATACAGGCAGAAAGTATAGAGCAAAATGTACAGAGTGAAAAGTAGAGGGACCTATGGTTAAGCCTCGATGAATTCTAACACTTAATGACCTCATGAAGGAGTGGACAGAGGTGCTGGAGGACCACAGAAAGATACCATGTCACAGAAGCCACAGATGAGTGTGGTTCAAGCAAGGAGGGAGTTGACAGTCAACACCAAGAATTACTACCAATGGGTCAAAGAATGGAGTGCTGATAGATGGCCCTTGGGTTTAGAAATATGGTGCCTATTGGTGAGCCTAGCAAACATTGTACTAATATGACCATGATTCATTTCTGAGTGGCTTGAGGAGTAAGAGGTGAAGAGATAGAGCCAGGGAGTCAAAGCAACTCTTACAACGAGGAGGAGCCATAGAGGGAAGGTAAGTAGAGGGGGTTATAGTGTCAGGAGAGAGAGTTAGACATGGGGGATGGGTTTTGCTTATTTATTTGTTTTTAATATAAAGGAACTTGTACATGTTTAACTGCTAATTAGAAGGACCTGGTTTTTAAAAAAAGACTGGCATGAGAAACAAAAGGATAATCTAGAGCCCATGTAAAGTCCCTGAGAAGAGGGAAGTGGGCTTGAGAGAAGAAGGAGAAGGTGTAATAGGTCTGTAGATTTAGTGTTGGGACACTGACTACATTTCCCACATGATGACTTCAATATCTCTGAGGCAATTGAGGTCTGTTCCTGAGAGGGAATGGGAAAAAGATAAAATGGCTGAGGTCAGAGGCTGAAGGAGGGCAGAGGAAGTCTGAAATGATGGCTGTAGTTATTAGTCAACAACTCTAGTCAACAGTTTTAGATAGTGATAAGGACCAGACTGGAAGTCTGGGGTAGAACAGCCAAGACACCGAAGATGAGGAGGTCATGGGCTGAGAGAACAGGTTACCGGATGGGTTGACTATCCATGTGGCTGTTGTGGCAGTGAGGAGGCATTTGAGAATCAAGAAGGAGAAGACTGGATGCTGTGGGGCTCAGAGAAAATGTTTGTCTGGTGTTTCTTTGCTAAGAGAAAGGGTAGAATTAGTTGGAAATGACAGTGAAAACTAGAAGGGTACACACTCCACTGCCTGATCCTGGACTACCTGGACAGGGAGGGAATTAACCACCTCTTAAAAGGGCTGCAAGAGAAACAGGTCAAGTGGAAGGAGCCCAAGTTTGAGTGAAAGAAGTAAAAAAGATTTTATTTAGGCATTTGTCATATGTTTCTACTTTTCATGATATTACAGATGAGGAAACCCAAAGCTCCTATGTAGGCAGGTGTTAAAACCCACCACTCTGTCACTTCCTTACAAATAATACCAATCTACTACTTCCATATAGCATTAAAGGAGAACCGTGTGCCAGTGTGCCCCATGTTCACACAGAATATCTTATCCACGTATGACTCCTAATTGAAAGAGTCAAGCTGGCATTGGCACATCTAGCCCCAAATGTAATGAATAATATCATAGGAAAGTTAAGGATTTTTTGTACATATTTGACATTCTAGGATCTCTGTGATAAGTATAACCTTTCTTTTTTAAAAAACACTTTTGGGGAAAGAGTAAAGTGTAAAGCTTATAAATTAAAAGTATAATTTCTTAACAATATGAAAAAATAGACCCCAATCAAACTTTTCTTTCAAATGGAGACAGGCATGAGGTGATCCAGACCTCTTCTTTATCAAGTAAACTTGATGACATAAGGAGAAAATTTTCCCAGGGATGGGGAGACTCACAAACAGGCGTAATACTACTATCACGACAGCTTCAATTCTAACTAAGGAATTCCTTAAGTATAGATCCTCTTTTTTTGTCTTTCCCACATTTTTGTCTTCTTTGAGAAGGCTAAAAATCCTGAGGTCTATATTTAATGTTTGTTTTCCAGAAACTTTACAGCACTGGGGAGAGGAGCTTTTACAAGTGCAATATAAACTGTGAACACAAAATAAAATTCCCTTCGGTGCCATTATACCACACGGCCCTGACCAGAGTTATAATTCACAAAGAGTGGTTGATTATCTTATACATTTTATCATCAAATACCATCATTAGACTCCCAAGAGAATGAAATAGAATTAAGCATGTGAGATCAGCTTTTTGTGCATAAAGTGTATTTCTTTATCTACCTTATAACGCAAAATATACTCTAAAAATACTATCCTGTCACTGTGTATCAGGTCCAGATGACGTAATCAGTATCCTGGTAAAGATATGGATATCGTCAGGCCCAGTTGAAAGCCCAGCCCCTCTATCCCCTGCCCTTGAGCAAGTTCTCTGAACACGTCAGACTCTTTTTGTTCATCTGCAGAAGAATATGGCAGTGACTGCCACCTCCAAAGGCTATTGGGACAGGAGATAAGATGCTGTGTAAGTGTGTGATACAGAGAAGGTCTTCCATTATCAATTAATGATAGCTAATGTAATAATATTATCAATCATAGATAATTAAGGCTAATGATTAGCTTTGCTTCTTTCAAAATTCTGCTAAGTTTCCCCTATCTCCATGGAAACTTGTGCCTGTCCAAGTGCCCAGGACCTTTATTCCAGTTTCTGAATCCCTGCAGCATATACTATCTGAATTACATGATGCCTATATCATAGATTATTCTCCAGGATTATTCTCCTTTCTCATGGATTATTCTCTAATTTATGTGTGCAATTCCTGTCACTTCCTCTAGGAAGCCCTCCACGATACCTTCATGTCTCCCCCACTATAGCCAGATGAGCTTTGCCCTTCCTGGTTTATTCAGTACTTTCCTCTTGACTGTAACAAGTAATATTAATTATAAATTCTAATTTACATATAAATGCCTTCCCCATTATATTGTGTCATTCTCAGGGCAAAAAGTGTCACCTCTCTGTTCCCAGGACTGACACAGAATGGATGCTCATGAACTGAGCTGATCTGTGCTCAGGTCAAATTTCCTGGAGCACGGATGCTGCTCTCATACTCTGCTTTGGCTGTTCTCCAGCAGGACGGAGGATCCAGGTGCATAATGTTATCTGTTAATGATGCCTCTTTTACTAGTCTAGTAGGATGGGAGGTTAATTAAGTGGGAACAGAAAAAATTTCCATATCAAAATAAGTTTGAGTAATTCCTAATAGATCGAACAGGTACTCTAGGACTTTGCAGAATATTTCATATGATAGTATTAGTTATGACTTTAAGGGGGCAGGTATAATTGGAACTCAGTACACTTCCTGTTGTGGGGGTGGGCTGTGGGGTCTTGTTTCCATGTTAGGAACAAAGTAGAGACCAGCATGACCACACACATCAGACAGACAACTCAGACCTGGTGAGATGTCATCCCTTGGCCTTTGACCTGTAAAATCAAATGGCTCTAATTCGTATGTTCTTCTGACCTACAGCTGTGATGTACGGACATTCTGTGGTTTACAAACATACAGAGAGTATCTCTATCCTTCGTTTCCTTCAGAGTTCTTATGCCTCTTTCACTGTCTCTTTCTCTGTCTCTCTCATTCTCTCTCTGTCTCTTTCTTTCTTGGTTTTTAAATTTATAGCTCTCACCCAATTTACACGCATAAGGAGAGTAAATTTGTCTGTATTTTCACCACCAAACTAAGTCCTTGACAAACATTTAAAAATGGGAGAAATGTCCATTTTCACAGTGAAAATTTTAAATAAATGGTGATTAGACATTAGGCACAACTGATCTGTTTGTTGAACTAACCCATCATTTGACTTTTTAATGCAAATCATCTAGTTGTTTAGACACACAGCACAGTGGTAAGAATCTCCTATGGAAGCATCAAATCTATTCCTAGATGAATTCTATCTGCCACCAAGGGGAAATCCCTGAAGCTGTTTGTGGGAATGAAGCACAGGCTCAGTGGACTCGACCCACAAGCCTTGCTCTATGAGCCAGCTGCTCATCTTGTCCAGAGACAGAAGTATTTTTTAACAGAGACATAAAGCTGTGACTGATGGACTCACAAACACCCTGGGGAATTTCTATTTCAGTTGAATTTCTTTTTCCAGTTTCAAATTACATTTGGGGCTTTTTATAAGATGATTGATGGTAAATCTCTATTTCTGTTGTTGGTAAGTCGTTGAGTATTTGTATTTGTCATTATAACTCAAGACTAAAAACCAAGTCAGTCAGGGGATGAAAACACAATATGTGATGATGTTCATGTTCTCTCGTGTTGCAATAAAACAGATAAGGTTCCAGGGACAGATTCCCTTGCTCTTTTAAGAGATTTTTCCTAACCCCTGGCTGTAAATGACAACATCTATCCCAGCATCTCAGGAAACCAGCCAAAGTAATTTCTTTTTTGTGTCTCTTGTGACAATGGCTTGAATGGTTAGGTATTGAAACATACTCGACTTAGATCAAAGGAAATAGCAGCATTATATTGCAATGCCAGGGAAGCAGTTATTTCAAAAAAAGACATTTACTAGAAAATGTATATATTAGAATTGTCTTTGGCAGGAAAAAATGATATAAGACTTTCTGCCAGAGTCCTTTCCTTTTTAAATATCACAAAGGGAGAGAGCTTCTGAAGTTCACCAGGAAAGCATATTTTTAAAGAATAACTCTAGAAAACTTGTTTCTTCACATAATCATATGTAGATGTTTTACCTTTGGACCTCTTAAGGCCTATTGACTTTTCTTAATTCCTGAATTAATTCTTTAATTGCTCTATATAGTTAAGTTTCTATTGTTGAGACCTGAATTGTGGCAATGGCAGGGACTCAGAGAAGACCAATTCTGGCCACCAAAGCCAGTGCCCATGGGTAAGTAAAGAGAGCTCTTCATTACTCTGACTTAAAGTTTAACGTGCAGAGGGGATTCTTGCTTCCTGATTCTCAGTTATTTGAGGATGGGAAAGAGTCCCAAGTGGTGAAATTATATATATTAAAAATCCAAGTGTTCTGAATTATGTACAAATTATATTTAAAAGATCACAGAAAAGGAAAAAAAAAGTGATTTAGCCATTTTAAGTGGAAGACTATGAGGGCTAGTACAACTTGAAATCTAGGTAATACATGACACGAATCAGAAGCATTATGTCTATAACATGATGATTTTCATTAGAAAACTACCTTACCAAATATTCTACCCCTTATCCCTTTCAATGTCTAGCACACTACTAAAAACATTGAAGGTAGCCCAAATAATTGTTGGATTTTTGTTGAATGAATAAGTGAGAGAATGAATACATGTTTGAATGAATGAACTAGAGAAAATGAGGTGGTCAAAATCAAAAGCAGGCTATTTCTATAGCTAGCAATTGACGATAGCCATTGACAATGAAGCATCATAGAATTAGAATTAGGGAAAACACTAAAGCTGAGAGGATTTTTCTCTACATTAAAAAGATAAGTTCCTTCAAATGAAAATCTTTTGTCTTTTGTTCACCATAGTTTTCTAGAAATTCTAATAGAATATATTTTGAATCAATGAGTGGTTTTGCTCTGGAATATTCCATGATAAAACAATATTTATTCCTGGATTTTTTTTTCTAGTCGACTTCTGAAAATGAGCTAAACCTATTTTCAAAGTTTAATTATTAATTAATTTTAAATTGGAAGGTAAGATACTATGTTATTATTGTGTATACCATCATGTTTTGGAGTATATATACATATAGATTTTGAACATGGTCACATCTAGCTAATTAACAAGTGCATTAACTTACATAGTTATCATTTTTGTGGTGAAAGCACATATCTCTTTGGCTATTTTAGGAATGCAATATATGATCAACTATAATCACTTTGCTGCAAAATAGATCTCCTGGAATTTATTACTCCTATTCAACTGTGTGTATTCCTTGGCCAACATCTCCTCATGCCCTCTCCCCCTCTAATCACCCTAGCCTCTGACAAATACCATGCTAATCTCTACTTTTATGAGATCAACTTTTTTAGATTCCACATATGAGTGAGATCATGAGATATTTGTCTCTTTGTGCCTGGCATGTTCATAATAACTGAAAACAATGTTGTCCAGGTTCATCCATGTTGTTGCCAATGGTAGGATTTCATTCATTCTTTTTCATAGATTTATAGTATTCCACTGTGTGTGTGTGTGTGTGTGTATACCTAAATTTCTTTATTCATTCATTCACTTATGGGTAATTAGGTTATTTCATGTCTTTGTTTCTGTAAAAATTACCATAACAAACATAGGAGGGAAGATGTCTCTTCGGCATACTGATTTCATGCAGGCCAGTGAACCCAGACTGTGGTGAGGAAGGACCTACCTTTCTCCCTCTGACACTATGTGATGCAGGTGGGGCTGACTCACCCTGTGTTCCACAACCAGGCCCTGATTAATCCATGCTGATCAAGGTCTCTTCTCCCTGTGACAATCATGATTGGTGGACACAGGAGCAAATTTGAGCCAATAGGAGAAGGAGCATATGAGGATTTGTCCAGGAAGAACCAGAAGTGGCCCTCCTCTTCCCTTGGAAAATGTGCTTTAAGGACATCAGCTTGCAACTAGCAGCAGCTGTTCATGAAAAAGATAAAAGGCCTGGGAACGAAGCCGGGAATAACATGTGAAGATTGAGGATGAAGCCAACACTACAAAAGTAGAGCAAACAGAAAAGTCAGGTTCTAGTTATTGGATCAAGTATTGCCTAAACACAGAAATAGTTCTCAATCTTTCAATTTTTTAAGCCAAGAAATGCTCTTCTACCTCTAATTTTTTTTGAGATTTTTTTCTCCCCTCTTTTTAATATCCAAAAAAATCCCTCCCGATGATGATGGACAAGCAGTCTCTCACATTATATAATTTCCTTCAATTTACTGCTTGAGAATGTTTACTTCAAGTGTTAACCATTTGTGTAAAACAAATATCTACAGCAATATTTTCTAAGCATAATTCACTGTGGATATTAGCAATATCAGCCTATATTTAGAATTATGACATGTGAATATCTGTCAAATCTACCAGATGGTAATGATTGCCGCATAATGGCATATTCTAATGAAGTTTTATATTCAAAAGTGAATTTCATCAGTTAAGATAATTGCATTCACAGTACTGCTGGTTAATAATACATTTCTACATGGCAGTCTTAAAGCAGCATTACTATGAAATAACTTATATAAAATATTTACCAACACTCAGTCTCATTTTGAATTTAGTGACTCATTTTTCATTCAGGCATTTGGGCTCTGTGGAATATTTGAGACCCCAAGGTCTCCTCAAAAGGAATCTCAGTGGAGATTGTGAGCAGCCACTGTCATTTACCAGGGTGCTATTTACAGGGACATGAAGCAAAGTGAGACTACGCTACGTGCTTGCAAAGCAACTGCCCTTGCTAATGCCAAGATGCCCACATTTTGCACACTGCATCTTTATTCCCATCTTCCCACAGCTCTAAGGCTGTGCCATGGGAAAAATAGGGGCTGCTCAGTGGGACAAAGGGTCTTCAGAACCACCCCATCCTCACTGGTATGCTCCAAAACCACACACCAAACATCTCTCCACCCCCTTAATACTGTCCCTCAAAGAGAGTCACTTCTAAAAACCAGAAATTCTTATCCTATAAGATTTGATTGTCTTTTCACCTCTTCCTTTCCCCATTTTCCTTTGCCCTTTTCAAAGGCTAAATGGCAGGGTTTATACAGAGTCTATCAGTGATTTCTTATACTGATTCACATGACACTAAAATTCTAAGTATATCTCTCCTCCAGTGTGCATAAGCCCCTCTGAACCTTGATAGGGAGCACCCTATGGCGGGCAGAGGAGGAATGCAGCATTCCTATCTCTGGGTAAGGAGTGTTATATAGAAGACTAAATTTTTTCCTTCATAGGGACATTTTCTTTGCCCATTCATCTCTATGGCTATAGCAGGTAAGGTATGTTGTTTTAATGGAAGCCAGAGATATCAAAACAATGACAAGTGAAAATAAAATTTTATGTACATTTTTATTAACAATAATATATGTAGAAATAAATATATATTTATGTATTTTTATATTTTCTTAAAGCACTATTTACTTATTAACATATATATATATAAATTTCTTAATGACTATCAACATTTTTCATTTAAAAAATTTGGAGCTGGGGTGGCACCTGTGGCTCAAAGGAGTAGGGCACCAGCCCCATATACCAGAGGTGGTGGGTTCAAATCCAGCCCTGGCCAAAAACTGCAAAAGAAAAAAAAAAATTGGAGCTGGAATATATTCTTCTTAGTAAAGTATCTCAAGAATGGGAAAGAAAGTATCCAATGTACTCAATACTACTATGAAATCAATATATAATCACCTACACATTTATATGAATGGTAAAACATAACTATATTCCAGAAAGTAGAAGGGAAGAGGAGAGAGAGGGGAGAGGAGTGGGGGAAGGGGGAAGATTATTTGGGGGGACCTCATGTAATATGCATGATGCAATGGTACATTTCAAAACTATTAAGAAAAGAGTATAATTGTGATGGATGTGTTACTTAGTTCAATGTAAGCATTTCACATTTTATATCAAAGCACTACACTGAAACCCATAAATGCATCAATGTACACAGTTATGATTTAATTAAAAAAATAAAAAAATTTCAATAAAAGGTAATTGACTATTTAAAAGCCAAACTATAAAAATTTATTATGGGCTTTATAATAGGTGTAGAAGTAATATTAGACAAGAAGAGTACAAGGGTCAGGGTGGGTATACATGTTTAGGCTTATAATGTTGCAACATTTTAAGCATGTCTACAAGTGGCATATAGTATGAAGACAGCTATGAAATGTTGCAGGTGGCAGTCTCTAAAAGTATAACTAAGATGTCAATAAAGAATATAAAATGGAATACTAAAAATATGCCTGATTTGTTTAAAATGAGGCAGAAAAAGAACAAAGGAACTAAAAATTTATGGGACATTGTTGTGAGCTGAATTTTATCTCCTTCCCAAGTTCATACATTGAAGTCCTAAGCACTAGAACTTCAGAATGTGACTGTACTTGGAGATAAGGTCTTTAAAGAGGTATTTATATTAAACTGAGGTCATTAGTGGGGAAGTAATCCAATATGATTGATGTTCTTATGAGAAAATGCAATTTGGACACATAGAGGCAGAAGTAGGCCATGTGACGACATGGGAGAAGACAACCATCTATCAATAAGCTAAGGAGAAAAGCCTTGAAAAGATCCTTCCCTCAAAGCCCTGAGAAAGAATCGACTCTGCTGACACCTTGATCTTAAACATGCAGCCTCCAGAACTGTGAGAAAGTAAATTTCTATCATTTAAGTAACATAGTTGATAGTACTTTGTTATGGCAGTCCTAGAAAACTAATATAGACATATAGAAAATAAATATCAAGAAGCTAAACTTAAAATCCAACTATGTCAATACTTAAGATGTATCAATAAATGGTTAGCACTATATGTACAAAAAAAAAAACTGGCTAATAAAACAAGACCCAACTATATGCTGTTTATAAGAAACATCCTTTAAAAATACACAGGTTGAAAATAAAAGGGTTGAAAAGGATATGCTATGCATATAAAAGATGTAAGAAAACTTACATATTAATACTATATTATGCAAAACAGACTTCAGAAGGAGAGTTAGAGAAAAATAAGGACATTTCATAATAATCACAAAGATAATACACCAACAAAACATAACCATCATAATATGCATGCAACATACATGGATCAATTACACTTGTATTTTCTTGATAATAAAAAATTAGAAAATAAAGTTATGACAGCAACCAAAATATCAAACACCTTAGGAAAAAACCTAATAAAAAGATGAAAGATTTCTACACTGAAAATTACAAAACAAGGAAATTAATAAGATCCAAATAAATAGAGAGATATGTAATTTTCATGGGTTAAATGCCTCAAAACTGTCAAAGTGCCTATTCTTTACAAATAAAATCACAGCAGGATTTGTTAAAGAAAATGGAAAACTTAAACTAAAATTTATATGGAAATTCAAAAGATCTAGAACAAGAAATACAATCTTGAAAATGAAGAATTTACACTTTATAATTTCAGAATAAAATTAGAGTAGTCAAGATAGTGTGGTATTGGAGTAAGATAGGTCAATAAATCAGTGGAAAAGAATGTGAGTCCAGATACACACCCACATATATAAACAACTTAACTGCAATGCACAAAGTCAACAAAGAAAGGAAAGCTCTTTTAACAAATGGTTCTGGAATAAATGGATATTTGTATGGAATAAAAAGGAATCTCAGCCTCTATTTTACGCTTTGCTCCAAAATTAATTTGTGTTATATTGTTGCAGGAAGACAAGGCCCAATGGAGAGAAAGAGCACCCAAACACCACAACTGTAAGAGGAAGGGCTTTATATTCACCAGCTGGGAGCTTATGGCATAGAGGAATTCTAAATGGCCATGCTCCCCGACTGGCTTGGTGTTTCCCTTTGTACTTACAGTCGAACAGTTTCACCCCACAGGTACCCTTCTCATTGGCCAGTTTGAATCAAGTGGGAGATGTTATTCCAGCCCCCACAGAACTAAAGGATTTCACAGAACTTGTAAATTTTCAAGTTCCAGGAAGTTAAGTTTACAAATTCCCAAGAGCTGAGTCACCATGGAGAGGACCCTGCAGGTGTATCCTTGTGGTCTCCTTGAGAAGACCTATTCTCCTAGACCTAAACCTTCTCAGGTATCCTCTCTCAGTATCATATATCTAAATGTAAAAGCTTAAATACATAAAGCTTCTAGAAGAAAACATAGAAAAAAACATCTTTGTGACTTTGAGTAAAAAAAAGATTTCTAGCCAGAACACACAAAGCCCCAAAAATAAAGAGGGGAAAAAAAGGTAAACTAGATTTCATAAAATTAGAAACACTTTGCTCATTAAAAGATCCATTCACTAAATAAATAGATAAACCACTGACTAGGAAAAATATTTCAAATACACATATTTGATAAACAATTGATACCCAGAGAAAAGCAACCTAATAAAAAATGGACAAAAGACCAGATAAGATATTGTAGAAAAAAAGATAAATAGTCAACAGGTTTTTGATGTCAGTGATCATCATGAAATGCAAATAAAAATCACTATGAAATACCATTTTATACACACTACAATGACTCAAATTTAAAGACTGACAAAACCAAATGTTGGCAGAGATGTCAGACAACTAAACCTTTATACATTGCTGGTGGAGTTTAGCATGATACAACAATTTCAGACACGTGTTTGGCAAATTCATATGAAAGATATATCTACTCCATGACTCAAGAATTGTACTCCTGCAGATTCTGGTAAGATGGCTGACTGGTAGGAACCCTCCACAGAGGCTCCTGAGCAGAGAAAAAACACTGGGCAGAATCGGACTCTATGAAGCCAAAAATGGAAGCTAAGCCAAGAAAGAAGTTTGGCAAGCCATAACTCCAAGGAAGAGCACTCAGGGAAACAAATTACAGGTACAAAGCCTATCAACTAGAGGTAGGGGTCCTCAGACTTTTTAAACAGGGGGCCAGTTCACTGTCCCTCTGACTGTTGGAGGGCCAGACTGTGGGCCCTGGGATGAGTTGGCTGCTAAGCAGGACAGGCAGCAGCAGCAAAAACACCTGGTGGGCCGGATAAATGTCCTAGACAGTCTGCATGTGGCCTGTGGGCCATAGTTTGAGGACACCTGGTAGAGGATGGGAGACCCCTCCCCCAAGCAGGGAGCCTGACGCAGGCTATCTGTGAAGGAGCAGGGAATAAAAGACCTCTCATTTTACCTCCCTGAAGAGAGCAGCTAAACTCCAGGTCTCTTTCTCCAGGGAGGTCCCAATTATGAACCTAGACACCACCCTGCCAGGCATAAAATTGAACAGATATTTCCCCCCACAAGTCCAAACTCCCAGTCCATCCTTTCCCCCTGGCATAGCAGTCTGAAGTTCTGCCCCCAGCAGAGCATAGAGTGTTTGGTCTTGTCTTGAGAGATCTGGGCATAGTGTGGACCACCAACCATCAGGGCAGAATCTGAGACTAACAGGGAAGAAAGAGGGTGTAGGAAGAAAGGGACACTTGGTAGGAAGAGGAGCAGTCCCCTGGTTATGACTATGCCTGGCCAGTGGTAGTGTTGACCCTCAGTTTGGGCTGTGCCTGGCAGGAAGGGGTGCAGAATCCCCAGCTCTGATGGTACCCACAGCGGGAGAGTGGTTGCCCTGTGTGGCCTGAGTTTGGCAGACAGGGCTGGTCCCCAGTCCTTGCTGGGCCTGCAAGCAGAGGCTTGATAGACATGGACTGTGACCCAGGAGCAAGGGCGTGGTCCCCTGATTCCAACAGAACCCTCAAGCAGTGGCTTACTGAGTGTGAACCAAGACCTGAGGGATAGGGCATGGTCCACTATCTCCAGCAGGGCTGGTGAGCAGAGGCTTATCAGGTGAGGACTGACACCTGCCAGTGGAGTATGGTGCCCTGACTCTAACAGAGCCTGTGAACAGATGTTTGCTAGGCAGTGGACTGAGACCAGCAGGTGGGGGCATGGTCCCCTGACTCCAACTGGTCTAGCAAGCAGAGGCTAGTTGTGTGCAGACTGAGACCAGAGGGTGGCACAGTGCCCTGACTCCAACAGAACCATGAACAGAGGCTTGCCAGGCAGTAGACTGAGACTGGCAGGCATGGGCGTGGTCCTCTGACTCCAACTAGTCTGGCAAGTAGAGGCTAGCTGGGTATGGACTGAGACCCATGGTGGGGCGTGGCCCCTGGCTACAGCTGGGCCTGTGACCAGAGAAGCGGACAACAGTGCAGACTGAGTCTGTTGGGAGGGAGTGTGGATTCCTGGCTCCAATTGTGTGGTTGGAGACCCTTGAATCTCTCTCTGTTGGACATAGTTTGCACTGCCTGAGACAATCAGGTTAGAACCCGAATCTGGGGCTGTCCACTTGGGGACATTTTGAGGTTGACCTTAGAAGTTCTGTAGTGGAAAAGAACTGAAGGGTGGGTGCTGGGCATCTTAGCAGTTTGTATCTCTTCACAGTCAAGATTTAAATCTAATAATATGGTTTCTTAAGATAGGGTAGAGTTTGGCTGATATCAAAACAGAGCTAGCTTGCACTATCTCTCCAAGTATGCCTTCAGAGTCTCTGGCCAAAACTCTGAAAGGGGCCTTTGTAAGGTTGTAAGAGATAAGCCAGTTACAAAGCCTAGAGCTTTGGTAAGGGGGCTATTTCTACTACTAGAAACCCCAATTCAATCTTACCCTATCAGTTCTAATAACCAAATGTGGAAAATGAACATGGTGCAGACCCAACAGAAGAACTCTGGCAACACGAATAACCAGAGTAGATCAATCCCTCCCCCTCCCAAAAAAAAAATGACAAAGGAGATACAATTGAAGATGCTAAACTGAGTTTCATTTATGACGGAGAAAGCAAATATTTTAATGACATAGAAATGTTGAAGAAATTTGCCATAACTAAACCAGCTCTCCAGGATATTTTCAGACACATCCTCCACAATGACCAGCATAATGCTCTACCTCCAAAGTAAACTCACCCAACTTTTTGAACAAATGTTTCACCTATAGGCAAAAGGCCTATATATTTCTGGCCAAAAAAAGCTGTTTGAGAGACAGCAGTGAAAAGACTTTATGTAAGAATACTTGTGAGAAACGGAGGCAGAATGACATAAGGCCAGGTTGGTTGTGGCCTTAAAAACCCCCTGACTTAAGGCCCACATGGGAGTGGAGCCTTGCAAACAAGTTTTCTGTATGTCTTAAAAATTTCTTAATTACGCCTTGTTTAAAATTGAAGTAACTGCTTCCAAATGGTGAGGCCAGCAGGGCGGGTATTCAATTCACCTTCCTCCTCCAAGCCTCAGGCTTCATCAGATAAGAACAAAAGAAGTAATGGCTGACAACTTGTTCTCTATTAAGTTATATTAAAAGGATTATGTTCAAAAGGATTATGTTAGGTAAAGTGATATCAGTTAAACCATAGATTACTAGGGAGGAGCTACTCACAAGATAGTCACAAGATGTTTATTCATAAGATGGATTATGGATTGTAATGAATATTAATGAAGTCACTGATGTACAGTGCACATGTGCAGAGGGATTGTAACGAATATCAATGAGGTACAGTGTGTGTGTGCACAGCTAACTATTTAAACCAAGAGTAAAGAAATCAACTTGCCATTTGCCATGAGAGAGTGGTGGTCCCTGGCTGTATAGTAAGCCAGGAATAAATACAGAAGTTGTCACATACCTGAGAGAGCTGTGAACCTCTTTATTTAAATATATAGTTTCAATATGCAGGTTTATGCTCTGCAGCACTGCTTCTCCATGAGACCCTAATGGCAACATTCACCCAAATTTTTGAACAAAATCCAACTTCCACAGTGGTGAAAGGATTAAAAATGCCCAGTGCACATTCGAAAATCATGACACCCAAAACACAACCAGGCTTATCAATTCTCTCAATTAAGGTGAATGGTTTAAATTGTCCTCTAAAGAGGCACAGGCTAGCTGACTGGATACATAAACTCAGACTGGATATCTGTTGTCTAGAAGAATCTCGCCTTACCTTAAAGGATAAAAATAGACTCAGGGTGAAGAATGGACTTGTATAATACAGGCAAATGGAAACCAGAAAAAAGCAGTGGTTGCAATTTTAGTAGCAGATACAATTGGCTTTAAACCAACAAAGACAAAGAAAGATAAGGAAGATCACTACATATTTGTCAAGGGAAACACCAAACATGAAGAGATTTCAATAATGACCATGTATGCACCCTACCAGAATGTTCCTCAATTCATAAAGCAGACCATAATGGACATGGAAAACTTGATATTTTCCTGCACTATAATAGTTGGAGATGTTAATACCCCTTTGACAGTTTTGGATAGATTCTCCATGAAGAAACTAAACAAAGAAATATTAGACTTAAACTTGATCCTAGAACAAATGGACTTTACAGACCTCTACGGAACATTTCACCCTAATAAAACTGAATATACATTCTTCTCATCAGCCCATGGGTCATCCTCCAAAATAGATCATATCCTAGGATACAAATCTAACCTCAGCAAATTTAAAAGTATAGAAATTATTCCTTATATTTTCTTAGACTTTAGAATAAAAGTTGAACTCAACAGCAACAGGAATCTTCATACTCAAACAAAGTCATGGAAGCTAAATAATCTTAGGCTGAATGATAGCTGGGTCAAAGATGAGATTAAGAAGGAAACTACCAAATTTTTGGAACAAAATGATAACGAAGACATGAATTATCAAAACCTGTGGGATACTGCAAAGGCAGTCCTAAGAGGAAAATTTATAGACTTGGAAGCCTTCATCCAGAAGACAGAAAGAGAAGAAGCTAACAACTTAATGGATCATCTCAAACAACTGGAAAAGGAAGAATCTATACCAACCCTAAATGCAGCAGAAGAAAAGAAATAACCAAAATTAGGGTAGAATTAAATGAAATTGAAAAAAGAATCATTCAGAAGAGCAACAAAACAAAAAGTTGGTTTTTTGAAAAGATTAACAAAATGGATAAACCTTTAGCCAACCTAACCAGAAATAGGAAAAGAAAATCTCTAATATCATCTCTCAGAAATGATAAAGGAGAAATAACAACAGAGACTTCAGAAATTCAAAAATCATCAATGATTACTACAAAAATCTCTATTCCCAGAAATATGAAAATCTGAAGGAAATGGACCAATACCTGGAAGCATGCCACCTTTCAAGAGGAACTAGTACCTATATTATACAATGTTTTCCAAAGCATAAAAAAAAAATGGAATACTTCCCAACACATTTTATGAAGCAAATATTACTCTGATACCCAAACCAGGAAAGGATCCAACAAAGAAAGAAAATTATAGACCAATATCATTAATGAATATTGATGCAAAAATATTCAATAAGATTTTAGCAAACAGAATTCAACAAATCATCAAAAAATTATATACCATGACGAAGTTGGTTTTATCCAGGGTTACAGGGTTGGTTCAACATACACAAATCTATAAATATAATACATCACATCAATAAAATAAACAACAAAGACCATATGATTCTCTCAATGGACACAGAAATATCAAGCATCCTTTCATGATCAGAATTCTTAAGAAAATAGGCATAGAAGGAACATTTCTTAAACTGGTAGAGGCCATCTACAGAAAACCCATAGCCAATATCATATCGAATGGTGTAAAATTGAAACCATTTCCACTCAGATTGGGAATGAGGCAAGGATGCCCACTGTCTCCACTGCTATTCAACATAGTAATGGAAGTCTTAGCCATCATAATCAGGCAAGAGAAGACAATCAAGGGTATCCAAATAGGGTCAGAGGAGATAAAACTCTCACTCTTCACTGATATGATCCTATACCTGGAAAATCCCAGGCACTCAACTTCAAAACCCTAGAAGTGATCAAGGAATACAGCAGCGTCTCAGGATACTAAATCAATACTTTACAATTCAGTAGCTTCTATATATACCAACAGTAGTCAAGCTGAAAAAACAATCAAGGACTCTATTCTTTTTACAATAGTGCCAAAGAAAATTAAATATCTGGGAATTTACCTAAGAAAGGACGTGAAAGATCTCTATAAAGAGAATTATGAAACTCTAAGAAAATAAATAGCTGAAGATGTTAACAAATGGAAAAACATACCTTGCTCATGGCTGGGAAGAATCAACATTGTTAAAATGTCCATACTACCCAAAGCAATCTACAGATTTAATGCAATCCTATTAAAACACCACTGTTATACTTTAAAGAACTTGAAAAAACAGTACTTCATTTTATATGGACTCAGAAAAAACCTTGAATAGCAAATACATTACTCAGAAATAAGAACAAATCAGGAGGTATCACATTGCCAGACTTCAGCATGGTAGTGATCAAAACAGCATGGTACTGGCACAAAAATAGAGTGGTAGATTTATGGAACAGAATAGAGAACCAAGAGATGAACCCAGCTACTTATCATCATTTGATCTTCAACAAGCCTATCAAAAATATTCAGGGGGGACAGACTCCCTATTTAATAAATGGTGCTGGGTGAACTGGCTGGTGACCTGTAGAAGACTGAAACTGGACCCACACCTTTTGCCATTAACAAAAATTGATTCTCACTGGATAAAAAATTTAAACTTAAGACATGAAACTATAAAAATAATAGAAGAGGGTGCAGGGAAAACACTTGAAGAAATTGGCCTGGGAGAATATTTTAAGAGGAGGACCCCATGGACAACTGAAGCAACACCAAAAATACATTACTGGGATCTGATCAAAATAAAAAGTTTTGCACAGCCAAGAGCACAGTAAGTAAAGCAAACAGACCACCGTCAGAATGGGAGAAGATTTTTGCAGGTTATGCTTCCAACAAAGGTCTGATAACTAGAATTTACACAGAACTCAAACTAATCAGTAAGAAAAGAACAAATAACACCATTTCTATGTGGGCAAGAGACTTGAACAGAAACTTCTTGGATGAAGACAGGTGCATGGCCTACAAACACATGAAAAAATGTTTATCATCCTTAATCATCAGATAAATGTAAATCAAAACCACTTTGAAATATCATCTAACTCCAGTAAGATTATCACAAAATCCCAAAACTACACACACATCACAAAAATTGATTCTCACTGGATAAAAGATTTAAACATCACAAAATCCCAAAACTACAGATGTTGGTGTGGACGCGGAGAGAAGGGAACACTTCTACACTGCTGATGGGAGTGCAAGCTAATATAACCTTTTGGAAAGTAGTTTGGAGAACACTCACGGAACTAAAAGTAGACCTGCCATTGATCCTGCAATTCCTCTACTAGGTATATGCCCAGATGATCAAAAATCATTTTACAACAAAGACATTTGCACCAGAATGTTTATTGCAGCCCAATTCATAATAGCCAAGACATGGAAACAGCCCAAGTGCCCATCAACCCATGAATGGATTAACAAATTCTGGTATATATACACCATGGAATACTATGCAGCCATAAAAAAGATGGAGACTTCACATCTTTTATGTTTACCTGGATGGTTCTGGAGCATATTTTTCTCAGTAAAGTATCTCAAGAATGGAAAAAAAGAATTCAATGTACTCAATACTACTATGAAATCAATACATAACCACATACACACTCATACGAATGGTAAAACATAACTATAGTCCAGAAAGTCGAAGGGAAGAGGAGAGAGAGGGGATAGGAGGGGGAATATGGGAGGAAGGGGACATTTGGGGGGACCTCACCTAAAGTGCATGATGCAATGGTACATTTCAAAACTATTAAGAAATGAGTATAATTGTGATGGATGTGTTACTTAGTTCAAAGTACACATTTCACATTGCATATCAAAGCAGTACACTGAACCCCATAAATGCATCAATGTACAAAGTTATGATTTCATAAAAAATAATAAAAACAAAAAACGAATTGTACTCCTAATATTTGTCCAAGGGAAATGAAGTGCACAAAAAGACCAGTATAAGGATGATTCATAACAGACAAAAATGAGGGGAAATAAAAAAAGTTCATTGAAAAGAGAATGGATAAACAAAATTCATAAAATAAAATACTACTCAGCAATGAAAAAGGAAGAACATAAGAATATGCACCATATTATTTTATCGAAATTAAGCACAAGAACATAAAAAACTAATACATGGTGGTAGAAATCAGAGAGTCATTGACTCTGGTACTGTAGAGGACAGTTAAAAATTGGACAGTCTTATGAAGCAATGTTCCAGAACAATGGAAATATTCCATTTTTTTGACTGGTGATGATACCAATTTATATAAACATCAAAACTTATCAAATTGAGTCCTTAAGATTTGTTAATTTTATTGTTTATAAATTGTGCATTGATTAAAGAAAAACTATGATTTTGTGGCAAAAAGGTGCCTTGACAAAGTGTTACAATTTAACTATTTCATAATTTTCCCCTGAAGAGTATAATAAGTCCTAAGTAAATCTGATAAAGAATTGATGCATAGTCTTTGCCATCAGTGAGTTTGAAATCCAGGGAAGAAGGAAGCATGTATAAGGTAAAGGAAGATCTGGAAAAGGGAGGTAGGTGTCTTAACAGATAACAGAGGCCATGCAGATTACAGTGCGGACTCAGGAAGCAGAAATGTAATGCTGGATAGCATGAAAATAAATGCAGTGGGTCTATATGTCTGATACAGAATCCTCTCCAAGATATGTACTAAAATGAGGAAGAGGGGACATCAACATAGGCAGAGGGAACTTCGATTAATATTTGCTGGTATCAATCATTATCTTTGGAAAGACATTTCCAAAATTGAAAACAGAAAATGCTTCTGGGGAGAACTGAGAGGGTTGGCTGGTAGGGAGATGTATTTTCATTCTGTGCTTCTTAGCATTTAGTTTTATTACTTTTACCCTCTACAAATATGACTTTTTCAAATTAAACAACACTGATCAACAAACAGAAAGATGAAGACATTTTTTTTTCAGTGGGGAGAATAAAAAATGGGGGTAAAAAATAAGGTTTTGTGGAAGAACAGACATTTGAGCTATCTCATAGGATGGCAAGGGGAGTATCTTAGACACAGGAAAAAAGAGGGGAAACTGTGAACGAAATTTCCACACCTTGTATACCAGCAAATACTACACCTTCTTTCCTTCTGTACTACAAATTCCAGAGAATTCTTCTCTGTACAATCTCAAGGTTAAAAAACAAATGTATGTTCCATTCCTTGAAACAGGCTATCTATCTTCCTCAGGAACAGTTTGTATTCTGAATGAATTGCTCATTCTGATTGAAACATTTGCTGTAGGTAACATTTTGTTACTTGGCATCATAGATGGGAGAAAAAAAATTCTACCCAGCTGCTTTTAAATTGCCTCTCAATATGCAGTCCACCTCCCCAAGGGGCTTTTCCTTCCACGGACCACTGCCTGCTGTGCTAACTCTGCTCTTGATTGATCTGCATCGTAGGAGTGGGCCCAAAGGGAGACCCCCGTATCCTACAGCCTGCAGCCTGCACCAGCCCTTCCCAATATGAGTCCAAATTAGGGATGGCCAGTGTCTCAGATTCACTTCTGCTTAGTTCCCTCGAGACTGTCCCACTTTCTCATGAAATTTCTGTGCCAAACGTAGTGTCAGAAGATATGGGATATGAGTATAGCACCATCTCTGGTTTTACATACTGATGTAGATTTCTTCTCTGTTTTTTTTTTCCATTTTTTAAAAACCTTTATTATGAAGAATTTCAGTAATACTCAAAAGTAAAAGAACACCATAATGAATGCCCTGTATCTTAATTTTGCAATTACCTACACTATGTTATTCTTAGTGACTCCTTTTTATTTATTTGTTTTTAATTTTCAGATTAATATAAGGGTACATATGATTAGTTTATATCATTTACATGTGTTATGTGAAGTCCAAGTTTTTTTGCTTGTTTGTTTGAGACAGAGTTTCACTATGTCACCCTTGGTAGAGTACTGTGGCATCACAGCTCACAGCAACATCAAACTCTTGGGCTTAAGTGATTCTCTTTGCCTCAGCTTCCCAAGTAGCTGGAACTACAGGTGCCCACCACGCCTGGCTATTTTTGTTTGTTTGTTTGCAGTTGTCATTGTTGTTTAGCTGGCCTGGGCCAGGTTTGAACCTGCCAGCCTTGGTGCATGTGTCTAGCACCGTAACCACTGTGCTACAGACACCAAGCCTAGACCATCATTTTTGAAACCTTTTTATTGAAGTGTTTAAAAAGCTCACAGAATAGTGGAGATAAGCCCACACTTAAGTGAATTCCCACAAAGTGAGCATGTAATCAGCACCCTGAAACAATTTTGTCAGTATATCTGCTCCTTTAGGTCCTTTTCTTATTGTAGTTACAACGTGCCTCTAACACAGTAGATCAGTTTTGCCTATTTTGTGTGTGCTCATGTGTACGTGTGTCTACGTATGGACTATTTAAGTGAAATCATACAGTACATACTGTTTTCTATCTGCTCCATCTTAACATAATTTTATGGATTCATCAAAATTGCTCTGTACAGTGGTAGTTTATGCATTCTCTATACTAAATGGTATTTCCTTATGTGAATATATTGAATTTATTTGTTCTATTTATTTATGGCAAAGTCTCATTTTGTTGCCCTCACTAGAGTACCATGGCTTCATAGCTCATAGCAACTTCAAACTCCTGGGTTCAAGGAATCCTCTTGTCTCAGCTTCCCAAGCAGCTGGGACTACAGACACCACCACTGTGCCTAGCTAGTTTTTCTCTTTTTTATTTTATTTTATTTGTATTTATGCGGGGGGGGGGGGGTTGAGACAGAATTTTACTTTGTCGACCTCAGTATAGTGGTATCACAGCTCACAGCAACCTCAAACTCTTTGGCTGAAAATAATTCTCTTGCTTCAGCCTCCCAAGTAGCTGGGACTACAGGCACCTGCCGTAACACCCAGCTATTTTTTAGAGATGGGGTCTTGCTCTTGCTCAGGCTGGTCTCCAATTCCTGAGTTCAGGCAATCCACCACATCTAGCGTTTCTATTTTTTAGTAGATACAGGCCTTGCTCTTACTCAGGCCAGTCTCTCTAACTCCTGAGCGTAGGCAGTCCACTCGCCTCTAAGGTCAGGAGTTTGAGCCCACCCTGGGCAACATAGTGAGACCCCATCTCTATTATATGATATATAAGGTGGGCTTATGTGGCACTACCTGTAATCCTGGCTACTCAGGAGGCTGAGGCAGGAGGATTGTTTGAGCACTTTAGTTTGAGATTACAGTGAGCTGTGCGTGCAGTTTGGGCTCCAGGCTTCTAATCTGTCTTATATTCTGCCACCAAAATGGTTCTTCTAAAAGATGTGATCTTGTCACTCTTCCACTTTATATTTTTTCCATTGTCATTCAGTAAAATCCTTTCTTATTACTGTAGCATATTAAGCTCTTAATAATTTGATATTCCCTGCTTCTGTAGCTCTCCCTCCAATAGATATGCCTATACTCTCGCTAAGTAATTTTCAATCTTAGCTGCATCTTCAAATCACTGGTAGATAGTTACTTGTATGATGACACCTATCAACTGAAATAAATTATTTTGGAGTAAGATTAGTCTATTTGTATTAAACTGCTTGCAATTTCTCAAGCGTAGATGCATTTTAATGCTTCCATCCCTTTGTAAATGTAGCCCTGAACACTGCCTTGCAAATTATGCTCCTTTCCCACTTCTCTTCCTCTGAGACAACCTTCAACCTCTCCTCAACCAGGAGGCATTACATACTGTGTAATCTATAATATGCACACGTGTGTTTTATGGCAATGAAATATAGTAGTCTAGGCTCGGCACCTGTAGCTCAAGCAGTAAGGTGCCAGCCACATACACCAGAGCTGGTGGGTTCAAATCCAGCCTGGGCCTGCCAAATAACAATGATAACTACAAGCAAAAAATAGCCAGGCATTGTGGCGGGCACCTGTAGTCTCAGCTACGTGGGAGGCTGAGGCAAGAGAATCACTTAAGCCCAGGAGCTGGAGATTGCTATGAGCTGTGATGCTATGGCATCCTACCCAGGGCGACAGCTTGAGATATAATAATCTAGCATGTAATGTACATACTTGTTTTTTTCTGTTACTGTGAGGAGAGGTTTATATAAGAAGGATATTTAAGATGATTTTATGAGACATTTGAAAACAGTCTCGTTTGTTTCTTGCCATTTTAGGTCTTGCTTCTCCATTTAAGCCAGTTATGGATACAAATTACTATTACTCAGGTCAGTAATATTAAAGTCAAAATTCAGTGATATTTTGAACCTGTAGGGATTTCATTATTTCTCTTCCATTTTTTTATGCAGCTGTGGAAAGAAATAACTTGATGAGGTTATCACAGAGCATTCCATTCACACCTGTGCCTCCAAGAGGTAAATCTAAAAGTTAAATAAATAAAGAGAAAAAGGAACCCTTCCATTATTGTTAGCTCTAATACTGAATGTGGGTGGTATCACATAAAGAGGTACCTATTTTATATAAATTCTTAATTTGACTACTACAAGGGTGAGATTTGTTTGAATAGGAGGCAGCATCAGAGTATTAAATTTCTCTATGCTGGCATATTCAGAAGCAGTGTTGTATCACAGGTCTGTGGAACAGATAATCAAATCTCTTGTCTAAAAGGTTAACTCAGGAAAGTGTTTAGAATTTTAGTTGCTTTCTAAAAGTTTTTCTTTAAAATGTTTAGAATTTGGCTCGGCGCCTGTGGCTCAAGCAGCTAAGGCGCCAGCCACATACACCTAAGGTGGTGGGTTCGAAACCCCAGCCCAGGCCCGCCAAACAACAATGATGGCTGCAACCAAAAAATGGCCGGGCGTTGTGGCGGGCGCCTGTGGTCCCAGCTACTTGGGAGGCGGAGGCAGTAGACTCGCTTGAGCCCAGGAGTTGGAGGTTGCTATGAGCTGTGATGCCATGGCACTCTACCCAGGGGGA
>CAUYQV010026923.1:0-20701 GCA_963574575.1 Galagoides demidoff | reverse complement strand
AATAGCGAGGTGGGTGGGGCAAGACACAATTGTATGAGGGACTTTACCTAACAAATGCAATCAGTATAACCTGGTTTCTTGTACCCTCAATGAATCCCCAACAATAATAAAAAAAAAAATAGAGGGGTGCTGTGGCAGGTGCCTCTAGTCCCAGCTACTTGGGAGGCTGAGGCAAGAGAACTGCTTAAGCCCAAGAGTTAGAGGTTGCTGTGAGCTGTGACGCGACAGCACTCTACTGAGGGTGACATAATGAAACTGTCTCAAAAAAAAAAAAAAAAAAAGGAACTACAGCAAAG
Source organism: Galagoides demidoff (assembly GCA_963574575.1). Lineage (NCBI taxonomy): Eukaryota > Metazoa > Chordata > Mammalia > Primates > Galagidae > Galagoides > Galagoides demidoff. The sequence goes on along the minus strand of CAUYQV010026923.1, from coordinate 20,405 downwards.
TGACCCTAAAGAACATGGGCCCAGAGAAGAAAGCATTAAAGTAAACAGTGGCTCATGGTAAAGGGACCCATGACTTTCATTTTTGCTCACTGCTATTGTTGGGAAGGGGTAATACAAAGGTAACCTATTTTGGTTCTATTGCTACTCTAATGTGTCTTATTTTACTCTATAATTATTTTCCTTCTAAAAAGGTAACATTTAGACAAGAATCCCTGCTTAACTGTTTTCAGAATATACTCTGGCTCTTAATTTAACAAACATGATCTTTATATAAAAAGTGTCCAATGTTATTCATAAACTTTGAAATGATTCCTCTACTGTCAATAGCAGATTACTGGATACCAACTAGGATCTTGTGAGTAAGGACCACTTGTTGCTCATCTGCAACTCTGCAACACACATAAGCACAGGGTTTTTTGGTTCGGTGCCTATGGCTCAAGTGGCTAAGGCACCAGCCACATACACCTAGGGTGGCAGGTTCGAATCCACCCCAGGCCCGCCAAACAACAATGATGGCTGCAACCAAAAAAATAGCCAAGGGTTGTGGCGGGTGCCTGTGGTCCCAGCTACTTAGGAGGCTGAGGCAGAAGGCTTGCTTGAGCCCGGGAGTTTCCAATTCAGCTGAATTGGAAACGGAAGCACCGTATAAACAATAGACATAAATATGACAGATTATTTTTCACAGTAAAAAATAGTTCTAATACTTTTAAGATATCACCTTACCACTTTACCACTGGCTGTTAAGATACCACCTTCAAGGAAGGATTCATATGAATTAAAGATGCATGAATTACAGTGGTTCATGACCATAAATTTAACCCTCTGGGAGGCTGAGTCAGGTGGATTGATTAAGCTTTAGAGTTCAAGACTAGCCTGAGCAAAAGCGACACCCTATCTCTAGTGAAAATGGAAAAAAATAGAAAAACTAGCTGGATGTGGTGGCAGATGCCTAAAGTTACAGCTACTTGGGAGGCTGAGGCAAGAGAAACACTTGAGCCCAAGAGTTTGAGGTTGCTGTGAGCTATGATGACATTATGGCACTCTACTCAGGACAACAGAGTGAGACTGTCTCAAAACAACCAACCAACTAAATTCCTAACAATCTAAGATAGGTAATATCACAAGTGTAATATTTTGAATACTTTATGTTAACTGAAGTTCTAAAAGACAAACATCACTTTTTGTCTGGGCCAATGAAGTATCCTACTCTTATGAGCATAGTAAGTATATCTTTTCATTAAAAAGAAGATTTCTGAGGTCAGATAAATTAAGTTCACAAACTCATTCTATAAAAAGTGCTACATATCTCATTGCTGAATATCACTATGGTCACCTGTGAAGTACTCTCTTTGGGAAACTATGCATGACCTCACACCAGCTCCACCCCTCAAAGCAATTTTGGAACTCTTTTTCTGGAATGGTCATCAGTGGTGTCATTGTCATGTCTGATAATTAAGTTCACAAACTCATCCTAGAAAAAGTGCTTTTAAGGGTGGACTAGGTGTTGGCATTGACTTCCAAAGGGGAGTACTTCGAAGGTTTGTAGTGATATTCACAAATGAATTACATAGCACTTTATCCAGGAAGAGTTTGTGAATTTAACTGTCCAACCTTCTAGATGCAGTTAGTAAAAGTAATGAGGTATATGTGCTATTATGAAATGATCTCCACAATATAATGCTAAGTGAAAAAAACAAGGCCAATAAAAACCATGTGAAACGTGGTTTGATTCTTTTAGTTAAAAAATGAGAATTTTATCTGTACATGTTGGCAACAATGTATGACTCCTCCTTGGTCCCCACCCCTGTCATTGGGATGTAGGCATTTATGGGTATGAATTTTCCTCTCAAGACTGCTTTAACAGTATCCCACAAATTTTGATAACTTGTGCCTCCTCTATCATTTAGTTCAAAGAATCTTTTGATTTCCATTGATTTAACTATTATTCAGCAGTAAGCTGTTTAGTTTCCATTACTTTGTGTAGAAACAAATGTTTCTGTTAGAGTTGATTTCTAATTTTATTACACTGTGGTTTGAGAATATGCATGGTATAATTTCTATTTTTTTAAATTTGTTGAGACATTTTTTATGGCCTAGGATGTAGAGAATATTCCATGAGATGATGAGAAGAACACATATTCAGTGGCTTATAGGTAGAATGTTCTATAAATACTTATTAGGGATGCTGAAGTACATTGTTCTAGAGGGGTGCTGAAGTCCTTGGCTTTTACAGTACTGTTATTTACTGTTTTATTTAGATCAAGTGGTATCTGCTTTATGAATCTCAGCCCAGCTGTGTTAGGTACATAAACATTTAGGATTATTATGTCTTCTTGTTGAATTGTTCTCTTTACTACCATATAATGACCATAATTATCTTTAATTTTATTGCTTTAAAGTCTATGTTATCCGATATAAGAACTGCTATAGCAATTTTCTTTGGTTTCCATTTGCATGGAATTTGTCTTCCGTCCCTTTATCTTGAGTCTGAATGATTCCTTATGGGTTAGATGTGTTTCCTGAAGACAACAGATACTTGGCTTGTATTTTTTTTATCCATTCAGCCAGCCTATGTCTGTTGATTGGGGAGTTCATCTATTTACATTTATTGAAAGAATTGGTTAAGTGTGGTGGGTTTCTGTTCTTGCTGTTGAGTTGAATTTTATTGCTCTGTTTTACCTCTTGAGCCAGTGTGATTCTGGGCTATGACCTTTAGCTTTTGGGAGGTTTTACAGTGGTGGGTGTATATTGCACTGATCCATGTATAGTGCAGGTCTGAGTACTTCCTGCAGGGCAGGTCTGGACTTGGTTAATTCCCTCAGCATTTGCTTGTCTGAAAATAAGACTTAATTTCTCCATCAAATATGAAACTTAGCGTCATAGGACACAAAACTATGTTGGCAGTTGTTTTGTTTAAGAAGATGGTAGGCTTGGTGCCTGTTGCTCAAGCGGCTAAGACGCCAGCCACATATACCTAAGGTGGCGGGTTTGAATCCAGCCCAGACCCTCCAAACAATAATCATGGCTGCAACCAAAAAAAAAAATAGCCGGGTGTTGTGGCGGGTGCCTGTGGTCCCAGCTACTTGGGAGGCAGAGGCAGGAGACTGGCTTGAGCCCAGGAGTTGGAGGTTGCTGTGAGCAGTGAAGCCATGGCACTCTACCCAGGGTCACAGCTTGCGGCTCTGTCTCAAAAAAAAAAAAAAAAAAAGAAGATGGTAGATGGAGACCCACTCCTTTCTGGCTTATAGGTTTCCACTGAGAAGTCTTTACTGATCCTGCTGAATTTTCTCTTTCACTTTGACTTTGGCCAGGCTGAATCTATGTCTTGGATTGTCCTATTTGCTATGAATCCTTCTGGAGTTTGATTACCATCTTTTATCTGGAAGTCTGGATCTCTGGCGATACAGAGTTTTCCACAATAATTCCCTTGAATAAATTTTCTATGCTTTAAGCACTTTCTTATTCTCCCTTAGGGATACATAAAATTTATATGTTTATTCACTTTGCGTAGTCCCATATTAAAGTGACTGCTCTGCCCTTGTTTTCTTTTCTCTCTTTAAATGACTGGGTTAGCTCAAGAGCCTTGTCTTCAAGCTCTGATATTCTTTCATCTCCTTAGTTTAACTTGTTCTGAAATTTTCTGGTGTGTTTTGAAAATTCCTGAATTTTCTCTTTCATTTCTTTAAGTTCAATTATATCCTTCCTAATTTTGCCAAGGTCTTTAGTGACTTTTTCATTAATTGCCTGATACAGTTTTGGGCTTTTGTTGGTTTCTGATTTTTCTCTTCAATTTCATTGATCTTATTTGCTGTCTATATTCTGAATTCCATTTTTGTTATTTCAACAATTTCCTTATAATTGGAGTTCACTGCTGTAGCTGTGTTGGGATCCCTTGGGAATGTTGAAGTGTTCTGATTTTTCATGCTGGTTTCTTCTCATCTGAAACCTCTTTTTTCAATTCTAGGTTAATAGGTTTGCAGAACTCTTGCTTCTTTTTGGGAACTCTCCTGGTAGTGCAGGATGTTCAAGCTGGAAGCTGGATGATACTCTTTTCACTGAGGCTGGTGTTATGGGGATTGTTCTAACTAGGGTCCTCCCCACAGAGGTTAACTATAGCAGCTAGGTAAGGTTGTCACGGGTTCCTGGGTTGTGGGTATTTGCTGCACTGGTGGTTTGAGGCTAGAGAGTCCCTGGTGGAGCGCTGAACTTTGGGGAAGCTCTTATAGCCCTGCTTTACTGGTGGAGGCTCTGGAGTGGGGTCTTGGGGTACAGGTGCAGGGTTGAAGACTTGGAAATAGTGTCAGGCCTAGTAGAAGTTCTGGTGGTACAGGGGTGGGGCCTTGGGCTCTGGTATGGGAGCCTCAGAACTGGGACTGGGGGCAAGCCTATAAGCAGAATCTCTTAGCAGGGCCTCTGAGCCAAAAGTGAAGCTGTGCAGATGGTGGGTCAATTGGATGTGGAAGACAGGGTCAGGGCTGACCAGGTGGGGGGTGGTAATTGGGGTCTGGAGGGCCAAAGCAGGGCAAGCAAGTAGCAGGCTGCTCCACAGGCACCAGAGTCCCATGAGTGCCAAGTTAGGCATGCAGAGATCACAGTTCTCATTGCCTCACCCAGGACCCACTGAAGCGGTTGCTGCAGGGCTCTCTGGTCAGAGCCTGCTGCTTCCTGGCATGAGAGCCTCAGAGCTAAGACTAGGGTAGAGCTAGAAGTAAAGTCCCTGGGAGCAAGGCAGGAGTTTATATTGACTGGACAGTATGAAGAGCTCATCTGCCATTTGTGGCAATGATAATGCAATTTATACATACTTTCTAAATTAACAAATCCAACATATACCAAAAATTTCCCATAAAATACTGATTAAGAAAATATCTAAGAAATCAGTGTGATCTACTTTTTCTAACCCCTCTGTGTCAGTTGTCAATGCAGTGCCTCTTTCCTCTAAAGTTAGACTTCTTTACTCTGCTTTGTGACACTGGAATTGGACCTTAGACACATTTCTTCTTTGCCAGTAGGCACAGTATTAAGCTATGTCAGTAAAAGGTGCTGAAGGGACATTGAAGTAGAAAGTGGCTTCTCTTCTTGGCTCTGGTATGCTTTTTCCTTCTTGCTTCTGCATCAGTGCTGTGTGGGACACCTAGAGGTGCTTTCCTCTATAACCTTTCAGTGGTACTCTACTTGGTAGTTTCCTATCAAGTTTTACTGGTACCCCAGAAGCCTCAGTAACAACCTAGTAGGTGGCCTCCCAGCAAGTCCTACCAGCATTCTAGCAGGCAGTTTCCTGCTTATCAGTTTGGTCTGTGGCAGCTAGATGGACTTCGATGCCATCCCCTAGGCACAGCAACACCTGTCCGACAAGATATGAATCAGTCTAGTTCTGGAGAGGGGCCTTCTTCCAAGTGAAGTAGTTTGCTTGAGCCCTAGAGATAGCAGCTGTTCTCTATATTCTATTCTTATTTTTTAGAATTTCTTTATCCCTTAGTAGTTAATCTCCTTTTACCACTTAATAACTCCTTATGTTAAAATTTCCCTGTTCAAATTACCAGTGTGGTTTCTGGCTCCTGACTGGACCTTAACTGATTTACAAGCAAACCAAACCAACCCAATAATAACACAAGCCAAGCACAAACAATCAAATACATAAACTCACCCTTAAAGCATAATTTTATATTATTAGTTTGATGATAGAGAGACACAGCATGGCATTTAGCCAAACTTGTTAACTTATTGTCTGAAGTGGACTGTTCATGTGGGTGGACGAGTCAGCCTCTATCACAGGTTTATTCTTCCTTCACATTTCAGAAAGATGTATCAAGTTAAATGCATTGTTCAGAGTGTGGTTATCTAATTCTTTAAAAGTCCATCATAGGAAAAGAGAGAATAAGGAGAACTTGATAAATTTGTTTGCTATAAGAACTAAACTATTTCTAAAAGGCATGCAAAACAGAACTGTTAGATGTGACAAAATTTTTAAAAGCACTTTAAACATTCCAGAAAATTCTCAAAAGGTTAACAGAAATTGTCAGTAAAGTTAAACTCTAATTTCTACCTCAACTGATATCATTCATTCATTCAATAAATATTCAAAAAGTGGCACTGGGATATAGCAGCAAAGAGGATAAACAGTATCTCAGCCTCATGGAATTTACTTTCTGTGGTAGGGAAAAAACAAACATGTAAAAAAATCAACACATAATATAATTTCAGGCGTGTTTGAATGCTATAAAGATAAATAGATCAGGAATGTAATGGGTGTGGGTGCTACTTTAAGAGATGATTTAATGTTTTATATTAATTTTCCTTCACATAGCATGTGATAACTGTCATATAAATACAAACACAGATATGTCTTAGGGATATTAAGAGGACAGCACTCACGTAGTTCCACAGTACATCAAACTGAATACATTCCTATAAATTCTCACAAGCTTATGTATAGACCAATGAAACTTACCCTATAGAAAGCACTTGTCAAAGGGAGTAACGCAGCAGCGATGTTATATTCTTCTAAACTTGAACAATCCTTAAACAAAACAAAGACAAACGAGCATTATTAGGTTATTTATCAGAAATCACAAATATATGGAAATCAAAATCTGGGATCTATTATTTGTTGTTCTATGGGTTTTCACTTTGATTCCAAATTGTCAGTAAGGCGTATTTAGGTAACTTTGGGTGGAAAAAAAACCTGTTCCTGAAATATATTCTTTTAGAAATTAGATAAAGATATATTTAAGAAAGATACAATTTTTCACAAATTATTGGCGAACAGTTACCAATTTACTTTCTTGCTCTACAATGATTGTGTTATAAGTTGTATAATTTACATTAAAAAATATTGGAAGGGGGTTTCTAACTATAGTATTGAATTGAGTCTAAAATACATTTTTCCCCCACATCTTGACATCTCTGAGATTGGAATCATCTTATAATTGATTGAAAGTATTTTTTTAACTTTATTCAAATTAATATAATGGTACATTGTTCTCACTACCAAGGTAAAGTTCCATTTGTAGAAGAGTCCTTCACCCAGGGGGCAGGTTATACACCCTCACAATGTGCACCTTAGGTGAGATCCCGGCTCGTGCCCTCCCTCTTTATGCCATATGTCCTGATTGAAACTATTTTTTCTTTGGTAGTGTTACATAAAAAAGAAATCTTGTTATAGATCAGACCAAAAAAAAAAAATAAAAAAACAGAGTGAAATATTGTTAGGGAATAGAATAGTCAGAAAATCTCAGTGAGAATGCAAAATGATGTGACAACTGTGGAAAACAGTATGGCAGTCACTCCAAAAAATTAAAAATGGAATGAGTCTATGCTCTAGCAATTCTACTTCCAGGTATATGCCCAAAAGAATTGAAAGCAAAGACTCAAACAGGTTTTTGTACATACATGTTCATAGTGGCAGTACTCATAACAGTCAAAGTGGAAGCAACCCAAGTGTCTGACAGAAAAATGAATCAAACAAAATGTAGTGTGTACACACACACACTGGAATATTATTCAGCCTTTAAAAGGAAGTAAATTCTGACATATGCTATAACATAGATGAAGCTCAAGGCCATTACATTTGGTAGATATTTGTATTAACTAGTCCTTCCTCTAGTAGGGGGATACAATGTGAGCCATAGGGAGGCCAAGACTTGGAGTAGTGCTCAAGAGCAGCAAAAGCTACAACCAACCCTCTTTCTAGAGCAGTGGTTCTCAACCTTTCTGATGTCACGACCCTTTAATACAGTTCCTCATATTGTGGTGACCCCCAACCATAAAATTATTTTCATTGCTACTTCATAACTGTAATTTTTCTACTGTTATAAATCATATGAATTATATGAATCAATCCCTATGTGGGTTATTTGACCCCTAAAGGGGATGTGACCTACAGGTTGAGAACCACTGTTCTAGAAGGTCAAGAACAGTGATTAACCGCTGTGTCCCCACCTTCGGACAATGTGGCTATCTTTATCAAAATGCAAATTCCTCATGTTGATATGAACTGATTATAAACTCACAAGCTGAAATCTTAGATCTCAATTATGCCAGTGTAATTCCTCTACTTTCCAGATTAGAGAAAAGAAGGTTATACATCAGCCATAAAGACATGACTGGAATCTAGATTTATCTACCTATCATAGTGGTGTTTTTTTTCTATATACACTACTTTTGTACTTGATTGCTTTCCTTCTATTCTTAACGTAGGGAATATGATGTTTTTGAGCTTGTAGCACTAATTTTGGAGTATGAAGGTAGGAAAACAGGCCTAAACAGAAGAACAGTGAGAGGTACACTGGTAAAAAGAAAAAGTGCTCCAGACAACTGGAGGAATAGTTAGGAGACAAAGTGGAAATACAACATAGACAACCAGTGCCTATTTCCAAATACTGCCAGGGATGAGGAGGGTGTAGTATGATCCTGAGAAAATAGGAATAAGCTTGGTATCATGTCTCATGGCCTAGAAGTCACCATTCACACTCAAAAGCCAGTCTTGTGTAGCATGAGTACATTTGGCACTGTGACCTGCTAAAAGAGTTTTCAGTTGAATTTCATTTATTGTCAGTTCTGAAAAACACAGTTCAGAATGCAATGAATGTTCAACTCCACTGAAACAATACTGGGTTATATAACACAAATTCCTGGAACAAAAAGTCATTCTCATATAAATAGAATATATTTTCTGATTCAATTTAAATAAATAACTAAAAGATAGGCTCAAGTTTCTTACACTAAAAATAATACTTTGCGCTAATTCATCACACTGAGAAAACGTTTATTGGATAAATGAATGCCCAAAGGAATAAATGTAAGAAGAGTAATGAGGAAAAGGAGCTAAGGACTGAAACTTGGGAAAGATACATATCCACACAGAGGAGAGTAAGGGAAAATCAAGATGGGGAGGGAGAATTAGGTGGCAGTAATATTACCGATGTCAAGAGAAGAAGAAATGACCAATAATGTTATACACATCAGAGGAAATTTAGTAAAATGAAGATTAAGAAAAAGCCAAGAAACCAGTGAATATCACGAGATCATTGGTTACTTTTGACATGATGAGGGCATGGATGAGCTGAGTAAAAGAAATGAGCCTTGACTGTAAATGTTCATAAGAAATTAAGGTAATAAGATGGTCACTTATAGAGTTTTTCTATCTCAATGGGTAGTTTGATGAATTTTGATAGTGCTACACAGATGAATACTAAGATTTTATTTAATCCATTGATTCTATGAGAATTAGAAGGGTCTTAATTATAGCAAAGGGGAAAATCCAGTGGAGGAGAGAGAGGAAAAAGAAAGAGCACAGCAGAATAGGCCTCTCAGCTATGTCTGGTAGTCAATATGGTCCCCATTTCTTAGGTTAGTATTAGACCCTAGAAACATCTCATTTCCCTAAAAAGCAAAAAAACAGAATTTATATTAAACAGCAGGATCCCTGAAGATAGCAGCAAATACCTGAAGAGAAAGAAGCCTGGCTCTGCTAGGAAGACTCAGTTTCTTTATGGGGAAATCCTTAAACTGTCCAGCAAACTGTCCTCAAATCCTACTAGATCTGTAGAGTAACTGATAGCTGTTACTTGGGGGTGGGGTGGGGGGGGGAAATTGGAGAAGTGCTGAGTAAATAAATTTTTCTTCTACTTTCTAAACAAATTGCAGGACTTTTTAGGGTTTTTAACTGTAAGTCTATTAGAAGAATTTGGTAGGCAGCATTTCCAAACCCAGTTTCACTAAGAAAAAGAAAGTGGTTATAGGACACATTTTGGAAAATGATTAATTTAAGATCATCAAAAGTCTTCTGAGAGAATTCCAACCAAAAGACCATTTTAAAATTTATTCATTGATTTTTTTTCTAGACTTTTGGTTATTTTCATATACTGATAGGTGCTTTTGCTGAAAAAAATTCAAAATGATAGATAAAATATTTTAAAATATTAATGCAGAGCAATGAATTGGCAAGAAAGCAAGGAGTACTCAGAGCAAAATATAACTGGCAACTTATAAAGATAAAAAGAACACTAACACTAAATTTTACCATAGGAAGAACTGGTGTGCAAACATGAGTATTGATTTTGAACTTAAGAGATAAGAGACAAAGTCTAGCATTGGAACTCCTGGGGCCACTCAGACCACCAGATATAAAGTATGAGATATCAAAAGATAACTGAGCAAAAACAAGGATAAATATGTGGGTAAATCTAAACATACGTTGACTATATAAAACAATGACAATATTGTCTTTTGGTAGTAAAGATAATTAAGATATATCTGAAATACACAAACATGGTAGCACAGACTTTGTAAAGGGGAGGACTGGAGTTGGATTTTGATAAATTAAGTAAGCATTCCAAAATTTGTGGATTATCACGCAGAATTTGTAACTTACAAACTAGTGAAGGAAAAAACTTCCCCAAACCTCAAACTAAATGAAAACAAAAAAGAAGAGGAAAAGAAACACAGAAAAGGGAAATAATCAGAAAAGAACAAAATAAGATGATTAGAATAAATATAGATACAACAGTACAAATGGACCAAATATTTTTGGTAAAAGACAAAGATTGTCACTGAATCTAAATAGTCATTGTTTAAAAACAACATATCTGTATATTAAGGATACACAAAATTTAGAGGATTAAAAAATATTTATCAGGCAATTACCAAAAGAAGTTGGGGTAGCTATATTATCAGACAAAATAATCTTTAAGGCAAAACATTACTACAGATAAAAAGAAGCACTATATAATGATAAATAGCTCAATCTATCAGAAAGACATAATGCTGTCAAATGTGTATAAACTTAATAACTTAGCTTTAAAATATACAAAGCAAAACTTGACAGATGTAAGAAGAAAAATAGATAACTTTATCATCATACTATAAGATTTTAGTATGTTTCTCTTGGTGACTGATAGATCAAGCAGGTAAAACAATCAGTAATCCTATAGAAGATTTAAAGAAATATTTAAAAGTTAGAGCTGCTGGATGTATACAGAACACTGTAATACAAAACCAGCTTGTGGACACTGTACCTTTAACAATGTAAATGCAATTGTTCACAAGGATTTAGAAAAACTGACCTCATACTGGGCCATAAAATAAGGATCAGTAAGCTTCAAAATCTTTTTTTTTTAAATTGAGACAGAGTCTTACTTTGTTGCCCTCGGTAGAGTGCCAAGGCACCATAACCCCTAGCAACTTCAAACTCTTGGGCTCAAATGATCCTCTTGCCTCAGCTTCCCGAGCAAGCTGGGGGTCTTGCTCTTGCTCAGGCTGATCTTTAACTTCTGACCTCAAGAAATCCACATATCCTAGCCTCTCAGAGTGCTAGGATTACAGGTGTGAGCTACCGTGGCCTGCCTAATTTGATGGTATTTTTATAACAGTGAAAAACAAGCAGTATCAATATTTATAGTAAGCTATTGAAGGGGCTTGGCGCCAGTGGCTCAGTGGTTAGGGCACCAGCCACATACACTGGGGATGGTAGGTTCGAACCTGGCCTGGGCCTGCTAAACAACGATGATAATTGCAACCAAAAAATAGCCTGTAGACCCGGCTACTTGGGAGGCTGAGGCAAGAGATTCGCTTAAGCCCAGGAGTTTGAGGTTGCTGTGAGCTGTGACATGAGGGTACTCCACCAAGGGTGACATAATGAGACTCTGTCTCTTAAAAAAAAAAAAAAAAAAAGGGGGCCAGCCACATACACCAAGGGTGGCAGGTTTGACCTCGACCCAGGCCAGCTAAAAAAAAAGAATGACAACTGTAACAACAAAAAAATAGCTGGGCGTTGTGGCGGGCACCTGTAGTCCCACCTACTTGGGAGACTGAGGCAAGAAAATTGTTTAAGCCCAAGAGTTTCAGGTTGCTGTGAGCTGTGATGCCACAGCACTCTACCCAAGGTGACAGCTTGAGACTTTATCTCAAAAAAAAAACAAACAAAAAAAGCTACTGAAGGAGTTATGCTTTTTTACAATGTCACAAACCAGAAAGATCAGTAGAAACAAATTTGCTAGGTCTTAGATTTCCAGAATAAGTGTTGAGAATAATTAGAAATAAACTCCTTTGAATAACAATTTTCATTCAATAAATGTATTTATTGGGTATCTACTATGTGCTAGGCATGTTATAGCAAATGAACTCAGAGAACTCTGTAACCCAAGTGGGAAAACAGATGACAAACTAGAACATATTTAAAGGGCTGAGACAAATTTGACAAGGGACACCAAGAAAGAGGCTTCAAGGGGGGTGGGAGGAAAACCTGGCCTACTGACATAGGAAGTCTGGAGGGACCATAAGAATAAGGGTATGAAGTAACCTAGGAAACCAATGACCAATAACAGAAAGAGACAACCAATGATCAACAGAAACTGGCAAGACTGCCTGGAGGCTGAGAGGCTAATGAAAGACTTGCAACCAACTTCAAGGGTAGAAAGTATTTATATCCCTCCAGATCTTTGGGTCTGGATCCCTCTCTCACCTTCTCCTTCATTAAAGGGACCCACTTCCAACTCTCTTTGGAAGTGCTTTAAACTTCCTCTTTGTTCTTCCTAAATAAAATCTCTCTTTGTTACCCTGAAACTTACATTTGCTTTCTATTCACACTGGCTATGTCACTTCAGTTTTTACAGTTTCTATTCACTTTTGCTTTTGATTTCCACAGTGCCTCATTTGAACTTTTTAGCTCAGCCAAGTAATAGAAGCAGGTCAACTGGATTTGGGGAGCTGGGACCTCTGCCCCCCCCAACAAAATTCACAGCTAAATGGGATACATTCTTGAATTTGAGGGACACATGTTCTTTCATGATGTCTCCATAGGGACCGGTGTTGGCAGCCAATTAGATTTTAAGTTAGATCAAGTGATCTTTGGTTTTAAATTCAAGAACATGAATTTTAGATACAAAAAGAATGACTTAAAACTGAGTAAGAGCTTTCCCTCTGTCATACCTCTAGAAATGCGTGTTTGAGAGAGGAGAGAGAGAGAAAGGAAAAATGAATCAATGAGAATACCCTTCAGAGAGAATAACAAAAACAATTATACACCATGATCAAGTCGGCGTTATCCCAGGGTTACAAGTCCGGTTCAACATATGTAAATCTATAAATATAATACATCACATAAATAAAATAAAAAACAAAGTCCACATGATTCTCTCAATTAATACAGAAAAAGCTTTTGATAATATCCAGCACCCTTTCATGATTGGAGCTCTCAAGAAATAAATAGGCTCGGCGCCTGTGGCTCAATCAGCTAAAACACCAGCCACATACACCTAAGGTGGCAGATTCGAATCCCCAGCCCGGGCCCGCCAAACAACAGTGATGGCTATAACCAAAAAATGGCCAGGCATTGTGGCAGGCGCCTGTGGTCCCAGCTACTTGGGAGGCGGAGGCAGGAGATTCGCTTGAGCCCAGGAGTTGGAGGTTGCTGTGAGCTGTGATGCCATGGCATTCTACCCAGGGGGACAGCTTGAGGCTCTGTCTCAAAAAAAAAAAAAAAAAATTAATTTGGTGTGTTGGCCTGTCATCTTAGTTTATGATATTAGATATTGTCAAAATTCTGTATTTAAGTCTGCAACAAATTTAAACAAAAATGTGTCTGGGAAGTTCTTTTGAATGTTCGTACCAAAGTTTTTAGTGTTTAGTTTAATTCTCAGAACCCCTGCTCCCCTTAATGTTTAACTAATGGTTGAACTAATGGTGCCACCTCCTGGCCTCTTTCTGGGCTCTCATGGTAACAGCAGCCTTTTTATTTAATCCCCTTTCAACCTCTGGCCACTTCTCTTTTTCCTTTAGTAAAAATAGCAAAGCTTGAAGCTAACTAGTGACCATGTTATTTTAAACATGCAGCATCCTATTTTTAGTCCTGACATTTAAAGTTTTAGCTAGTTTGGCAGTAATCTAATCAGGACTACAGGCTGAGGCTCACTTTTGATCATCCAGGACTATGTTCAGTATGCTGCTTGTTCATTAATAACAGGTTTTGTGCTGATTAAAGAGGAAAAGTGTGAACCAAAGAGATGTGATGGAGGTGGTGGTGTGGGTAAATAGTTTGAGGATAGTGACAACCTGATAGAGGAAGCTTTAGAGCAGTGGTTCTCAACCTTCCTAAAGCTGCGGCCCTTTAATACAGTTCCTGCGGGTCGTGACCCACAGGTTGAGAACTGCTTTAGAAACATCTAGTTCAGGGTTTCTCAATGTGTGGTCCTCTGACCACCTGGACTAGAATAACTGCAGACCTAGTAATAAACTACAACTTCTAGAGATATGGCATAGGAATCTGCAATTTGGTAAACTCTCAAGGTGATTCTAAGAAGCACCAACATTTGAGAACATATCATTAGTCTATGTTGTTCATTTTACTGATAAAAATGATCTGGCCAGATTAAGTGATTTGCCCAAGTTCGCATAGCCTATTACAGAATCAAAACTAGGATAAGGCATTATAGGAACCCAGGGGAGGACACTTTTAACTTTGCTTTGAGGTGTCAGGAAAGGTTTCTAATCTAATGATGTTTTCTGGAAAGTCAGACAAAACTTACAGCTATCCTTATAGTAATACTTTAAAATTTCTATTTTATTTTGAGTTCCAGAAGAAATATGTGTTATAAATTCATATATCAAGCTAATAGTAGAATAACAACCTTTAATTTTATATGTATGTTTTCTTTAGTGAGAAGTTTGAATTTGTAGATTATACTTACAGGCAGAAATATCACACTAATATATGACAAATGAGGTAGAAACAGATCCATTCAAGTATCTGAGAGATGGTAGTAGAAATCACGTATGTTCAAATTGTAACTCTTTGCTTATTTGTCACATAAGCAAATTCCTTAAAATGGCTGAATTTTAGTCTCCTATCTATAAAATTGGTAAGTAGTAGTTCTTACTATCTTAGAAGTTCAACAATCAAAGAATTGTGAGGATTTGAGATAATCTATGTAAAGCATCTGACGTATTAGTCACTCATTATGTAACATTTATTTGCTAGGTTAGGTTAATTCCTCAAGTCTAACATATTTCCCTATTGAAAATTATCTCCTGGTTTTTATTAAATTGCAAAAAGTCTAAAATATGTTGAGTGGTTATTGTATTGATGCTAAATTTGGTTATGTCATCTCATGTAAAGAATATATTAGGTAAATATAGTCTTTGACCCAGACACATTTTTTTTTTTGGAGACAGAGTCTCACTTTATTGTCCTCAGTAGAGTGCCATGGCATCACAACTCACAGCAACCTCCAACTCTTGGGCTTAAGCGATTCTCTGGCCTCAGCCTCCTGAGACTGAGGAGGGACTACAGGCACCCACCACAACGCCTGGCTACTTTTTGTTGCAGTTTGGCCAGGGCCGGGTTCAGACCCACCACCCTCAGTATATGGGACCAGCACCCTACCCACTGAGCCAGAGGCACCGCCCCAACACAGACACATTGATCTAATACAAATACAGAGATGAAGTGTGCTAGTTAAGTTCATTAGGGAAAAAGAAATCAAACTAGTTTGACATCATGGAAGTCGTCTTTTTTTTTTTGCAGTTTTTGGTTGGGCCCGGGTTTGAACCCACCACCTCTGGTATATGGGGCCGGCGCCCTACTCCTTTTAGCCACAGGCGCTGCCCCATCATGGAAGTCTCTTAAGCCTACTGTTTTAATGCCATATAGTTAACAGAATGAAAAGATGAGGTTCTTTAGTTGGTTTGTTCACTCATTTAGCAAACATTTATTGAATCCTGATATTATGTGCTAGATACATTTAGTTGCTGGTGATATTAATAAAAACATAGTTATTGTCTTGATGAAGTTTGTCATCTCATAGAAGAAGTCAGATACATAAATGAGTGCAGTGCAGTTTATGCACTTTAATAGTGTTGTATGTATGACCCTCTTCAGGATGATATGAGGACCTCAGTATGAGAATCAGCATCTAGAGGAGCTTGCATAAAATGAGAGGCTTAAATTACCCCCATATACGGAACTGACAGTAGTTATATTTGGCTGGGGTAGATTAGATTGATCTCTCTGAGAGCAGAGGTTTAAGTAGTAATTAGGCGCAGATAGTGGAGACCCTCCTTTGCCAGGATAAATCTTTATCTTGGTCAAGTTTGCTTTTTATTTGATCATTATGGCAACAAGTATGGAGATTATTTGGAGAGAAACAACCATGATAGCAGAAAGGCTAGGTTGGAGTTTTGCTAGAGTTCTGATGAACAAAGTTGAGAAAATAAGGATCTGAGCTAGTGTATCTCAAAGTGTGGTACATCACCAGAATAATTTATAAATAATGCAGATTCTAAGGTCATTGCCTCAGTGATCTGATTTCAGGAGTTCTGTAGTTTGAGAACCAGTCTAAACTAAAAAATTCTATTGGTATAGTTGGCAGCTTTTAGTGACTGCCTCAGTATTAGATTAGGGTAGTGAGAAAGAGGGATATTTAGGAAATGACTCCCAAGTCTCTATTATTGTAAAGTTTCGGAAATGATGCATTCTAGGTAATGTTAAGGGAAAATATAAGTCATGGCCCTACGCATGTATATGAAGTTTGAGGTAAGACTAGATAGTTGAGTGGGTTAATTATCCACTTTGAATGTTACCAAAAAGTTTATGTGGAAAGAATGACTGTGGATCAGTTTTCAAAGTCATTAATGAGTTGAACTGCAATGTCTGAGGTCAATAAAGAAAACAAGGAGAAGTAGAGGAGGGTAGTATAGCTAGCACTTCTTAAACTTTAATGTACTTGTGAATTGCTTGAGGATCTTGTTAAAATGGAAATTTTGATTTAGTGGATTTAGAATGCTTCTAATGACCTTTTAGGTGATGTTAACTATACTAGACCATGGATTCCACTTCAAATAGTAAAGATACAGGTCTCTGGTTCTCAAACTTAGATGTACCTCATACTTTCCTGGTTGCCTTATATTTGTGTCCCCACATAAAGATTCTGATCTAATTGGTATGGAGAATGTTCTAGATATCAACATCTTCAAAAGTCTCAGGTAATTCTAGTCTAGGGTACAACAAAATTTCAGAGCCAGTGATATAGGCTGATTAGGCAACGGGATGAAGTGTATTGTTGTAGAAAGTAGCAATGTTAAATAGATAAAGCTGGTTCTACTGTGGATCTCCTGGTACAAGACATTGAGGGAAGGGCCCCTGAATCCTGTATTTGGGAAGAATCTGGGTTTAGCTGTAAAAAAGAATAGGAGAATACATAGAAAGCATGGTTGGGAGAATATGAGGGACTTTTGCTTGGGTGGTAGCTGAGGAGGACAGGGATGAGAAGCCCACCTGGACTGATTTCTCGAAGTGAGGGTTAAAAGCCTAGTGGTGACTATTACAGCAGTCTTTGCTAGGCTTTCCACTGAAATATTATTGAGTGGGCATCCTTTGTCTCCAAAGAGACTGTACTGAGACTGTCCAAGAAGGGGTGAGATAGCTATTCATTTTTTTGTGGCATCTGGGATTTGTATCTTAAATCTTGATAGGATGAAACTAATGTGTCCTGCTTTCTCCCACAGTCCTGGTTATTAATAACTATTGGATACCTAAATGAAATAATCTTATTTTTATTTTTTCTCCAGATATTATAATAAAAATGGCAGACAGTAACAGCTGTGGCTGAATTTTCACTACTTTGAAGACATGACTGTGAAGTCCATAAAGCAACATGTCTGCTTGAAATTATATGAAATTAAAAATTAAAAATTCTCCAATTATTTGTCATATATGTGTTGAAATTCTATTGAAGTTCTTGTCATCTACTTTTTTCAATTAAGAAACTTTCTTCCATGTACTTCTTAAGTATTTGTATTTATATTATAAAATAAGAACCAAATAGTTGATATTAGAAAACTGTACACTAAAATAAAGGGTTTTAGTTATTTATAGAGTCAATACCCCAGCACTATATAACTTACGTTGTCCCCACCCCATAGTTTATCCTTTGTATGGATTAAAAAGAGTAAAACTGTTGAAGTTTGAAAAATGAAAGTGCTTATGTTATGAGCTATTTTTAACAGAACTTAATTGAAACCATAGGTGAGAGGCTTAATTTCAGGTCTGATAAGGTTTATTGAAGCAGGGAAAGTATAATATATATAATCAATCATATACTAAGTATTTAATATTTTACCTCATCCCCAAACTAGCTTCTTTAGCTAATACTGTTTTATTATCATTATTATTTTGATAATGTTACTTGCAGCATCTTGACAATGCCCTTTCTAAAAAGCAGCAATCCTGTGCAGTGAACAGAGTATGACTGTTGGTGACATTTTAACTTTAATGGTTTAGTAATATCATACATAAAAGCCATAAGAGTCAAATTGCCAAATCTGCCTGGCTGTATTAAGGAAAATTATAGAATCCACTAATTAATATGACATTTAATAAGCTATAGAGCATTCATTTTTATTTTTTATTTTTATTTTTATTTTTTTTTGAGACGGAGCCTCAAGCTATCCCCTGGGTAGAGTGCTATAGCATCACAGCTCATAGCAACCTCCAACTCCTGGGCTCAAGCGAGTTTCCTGCCTCAGCCTCCCAAGTAGCTGGGACCACAGGCGCCTGCCACAACGCCCGGCCATTTTTTGGCTGCAGCCATCATTGTTGTTTGGCAGGCCCGGGCTGGGGATTCGAACCCGCCACCTTAGGTATACGTGGCTAGCGCCTTAGCCAATTGAGCCACAGGCGCCGAGGCAAGCATTTGTTTTTAACTAGAAGTCTCTATTATGAGATACTCTTGTAAATAATTTGAGAAGGTCTTAAACCACGAACAAAGTTATTTATGATTCTGTGATTTTTATTTGTAGGTGAAATATGAAAAAGCTGTGAGGAAATGTAGATGAGAACATTAATGATGGAGGCTAGAACAAAATTTTGACCTCTATTATAAAACTATGCTTAATTAAGCAACTCTTCTGGTTTTAAAAGCAGAAATGTGATAAGAAGTGGTGAAATAAGGAATGAAATAAAAGGCCTTTCTCTGCCTTCAAGGAGTTTATAATCTAAGAAAGAAGAGAGAAATGAGAATGAGTTGACAGTTCTAATCGGGTGGTAGGTTCCTGTGAGAAAGAATCACAGGGCTTATAAGGAAAATATAGCTTTCTCAAAGAGGTAATACTTAGCCAGGGTGATGTTATTTAGAAAGTGATGGAACCAGGATTTGAAGGCAGTAATATTTGAATCCAATATTTTTGTTTTATATACTGAAGCACAGGGAAAGGTGGGAGGGAAGGAGGAGTTGGAATTGACATTCAAGGCTTAAGAGTAGAGGACATACCTTAAATTACAATAAAGTGGAAGGAAAGTAGAAGCAGCCTACTGGCTGGCAGACAGAAGTCCAAAGAGAAATCCTGTTGGTGAGTCCTAGGAGAAGTTTATAAACTTAACCTTATTAAGTCTGTGGGCAAGCCTCACATGTCTTTCAGTGAATTTTCCTGGAAAAACATGAAGAAAGAAGTTAATCTCTTTTGAGGGAGAGAGCCTTATAATTTCCTCACATTTTCAAAGTGGTCTCTGGTCTAAAAGGACTTAACAATGAAACCTGACCATTTTACTTGAGCATATAATTAATAAAACAACTTTTTTTTTTTTAGACAAAAGTCTTTGTAGCCCAGGCTGGAATGCAGTGGCCTTGTGATAGCTTACTGTAACCTAGAACTCCTGGGCTCAAGGGATCTTCTTTCCTCAGACTCTTAAGTATCTTGGATTATAGGTATGCACCACCATGCCTGGCTAATTTTAATTTTTATTTTTTGTAGAGACCAGGTCTTGCTATGTTGCCCAGGCTGTTCCTGAACTCCTGCCTCAGCATCCTAGAATGTGAGATTATAGGGGTGAGCCACCATACCCAACCTAAACTTTATTTTTAAGCACTTAAAATTATACTTTCAAATTATACATTATAAAGTAATGGGTTATAAGTACAAAAAAAGTCTGATTAGAAATGCCTGGAAGGTATGATGTCATTTCTATTTTTAAATTTTTAACTGAAGTGAGTATTTTTGAAATTTCTCCAAGGTATCATTCATCTTGGTTTGTTCAGTTACAAATACATAGCCTCTTTATCTCATGATATGTATATAACATAGGTATTTATTTAAATACCTATGGGTGTGATGTCCAGACTTTCCAGATAAAAGTTCTCTTCAACTTTTCCTATTCTACTTGATTTTTAAACTGCACTTAAAAGTGTTTACCATACATCTTAAATCCTTCCTTGGCTCAGTGCCTGTGGCTTAATTGGCTAGGGCGCCGGCCACGTACACCTAAGGTGGTGGGTTCGAATCCCCAGCCCGGGCCCGCCAAACAACAATGATGGCTGCAACCAAAAAATGGCCGGGCGTTGTGGCAGGCGCCTGTGGTCCCAGCTACTTGGGAGGCGGAGGCAGGAGACTCACTTGAGCCCAGGAGTTGGAGG
>CAUYQV010026922.1:0-30193 GCA_963574575.1 Galagoides demidoff | reverse complement strand
GGGCTCAAGCGAGTCTCCTGCCTCCGCCTCCCAAGTAGCTGGGACTACAGGCGCCCGCCACAACGCCTGGCCATTTTTTGGTTGCAGCCATCATTGTTGTTTGGCGGGCCCGGGCTGGGGATTCGAACCCGCCACCTTAGGTGTACGTGGCTGGCGCCTTAGCCGATTGAGCCACAGGCACCGAGCCTTTTTTTTCTTAAAGCCTTATTGTCTGGTAGAATACTTTAATTTTGTAGCATTTTTTTTTTTTTTACAGTTTTAGTTGACCTGCAAATTTCATACCTGGTTGTCATAAAATAATATTCCTTCTCATACTCTGTGCTAGCACCCCAAACCATCCACAGTCATTCCTTCATCTCTCAGCTGGGTGAGGAGGATTTCTGATCTTCAACCTGGTGCTACTTCTCTGCCTGCCATGGGTCATAGGTAGGAAGGAGAATTATACATGGGGCACAGGGCAGGCCTGTGTGCAAGGATTTTCTTTATTTTCCTTCATTCTCCCAATACCCTTCTCTACCCCTTTGTCCCCTGGTAGGCAAGACCAGGTTTTTTTTTTTTTCTTTTTTTTTTTTGAGACGGAGCCTCAAGCTATCCCCCTGGGTAGAGTGCCATGGCATCACAGCTCATAGCAACCTCCAAGTCCTGGGCTTAAGCGAGTCTCCTGCCTCCGCCTCCCAAGTAGCTGGGACCACAGGCGCCCGCCACAACGCCCAGCCATTTTTTGGTTGCAACCA
Organism: Galagoides demidoff; assembly: GCA_963574575.1. Taxonomy (NCBI): domain Eukaryota; kingdom Metazoa; phylum Chordata; class Mammalia; order Primates; family Galagidae; genus Galagoides; species Galagoides demidoff. Next base: position 29,459 of record CAUYQV010026922.1, on the reverse strand, counting down.
TCATTGTTGTTTGGCGGGCCCAGGCTGGGGATTCGAACCCGCCACCTTAGGTGTACGTGGCTGGTGCCTTATCCGATTGAGCCACAGGCGCCGAGCCTGCAAGACCAGGTTTATATAGATCCCCACCTGGAGGATAGCAGTGCCAAGTGGATCTGGGACTGTTTTCTTCTTACCTGGTCCTACATTCCTCCTTGCCTTTCTCTCTCTGTTGGGGGAGGAGGGGACATGATTGGGGAGATGAAATGGGGGACATACAGAATGACAGCAAGGGATAGTTGTTGGGTGGGAAGTAGATGGGAGCTGCATCCCAAGAAGTCATGAGATCTTCCTTGACACTCACTTCAGGAAAGGGAAGAAACATTTTCCCTCTCCTGCTCATGGTGTGAGCATAAATTTTTGAAGATTGAAGGAAGGGATGCTGAGAGTGTGAGATGGGAATTGCCTGCCTTCCCTGGTCATCTCAGGGTTCCAGGGATAACTGCCCGGACTAGAACCCTATGAAACTTGTCTGTTCACACTAATTGCTGTCCTGAGACTCACAGAGCTTTCTGGAACCTTAGTGAGAGATTGCCATTTTAAGTTTTTGCTCTGTGGGATTTGGGGACCAGATTGCTCACCTCCCACCTTCACTTTGTTAAGTCTTCAGTTTTGGTGTCCAAAGCTGTGTTCCGCATACTGAACATATTAACAGGGACTTGGAAAGTCACATAAAAGACATTGTAGGAGCACCCTCTGGTGGTGAATTTCTTTTAAAGTAATAATTTAAAACAATAGTTTGTAGGTTGTGACATTGAATTTGTTAATATGATTACTTTTATTTATATATCACAATTCATACTAGCTTCCATTATTAGGCTGAGCAAAGGCTTTCATTTCTGTTGCAACTGAAAGATTTCCTGGTACACATTGGATACTCAAGAAATATATATTCCGTAAATGAACTGAATAGTTATTTATTATTATTATTTTTTTTGCAGTTTTTGCCCGGGTCTGGGTTTGAACTCGCCACCTCTGGTATATGGGGTCTGCACCCTACTCCTTTGAGCCATAGGTGCTTCCCGGAGAATAGTTTTTGATTAAGGTTTTTTTGTTTGTTTGTTTTGAGACAAGAGTTTTGTTTTAATTTAATTTTTTTGAGTCAGAGTCTCACTATGTCGCCCTGGGTAGAGTGTTGTGGCGTCACAGCTCACAGCAACCTCTAACTCTTGGGCTTAGGTGATTCTCCTGCCTCAGCCTTCCAAGTAGCTGGTACTACAGGCACCTGTCACAGCACCCAGCTATTATTGTTGTTGCAGTTGTCATTATTGTTTAGCAGGCCTAGGCTGGGTTTGAACCCGCCAACCTTGGTCTATGTGGCTGGAGCCCTAACTACTGAGCATGGGTGCCTAGCCTAATTTAATTGGTCACATGAGTAAAGAGAGTGCTGTGGCATCATCATAGCTCACAGCAAACTCAAACTCATAGACTCAAGAGATCCTCTTGCCTCAGCCTCCTGAGTAGCTGGGACTATAGGTACCCACCAAAATGCCTGGCTATTTTTTCCGTTTTGCTCAGGCTGGTCTCAAATTCCTGTGCTCAGTCAATCCACCCACAGTACTAGGGTCATAGGTGTGAGCCACCACACCCAACCTAGGAATTTTTTTTTTTTGAGACAGAGCCTCAAGCTATCCCCTGGGTAGAGTGCCGTGGCATCACAGCTCATAGCAACCTCCAACTTCTGGGCTCAAGCGAGTCTCCTGCCTCCGCCTCCCAAGTAGCTGGGACCACAGGCGCCCGCCACAACGCCTGGCCATTTTTTGATTGCAGCCATCATTGTTGTTTTGGCGGGCCCGGGCTGGGGATTCGAACCCACCACCTTGGGTGTACGTGGCTGGCGCCTTAGCTGATTGAGCCACAGGCGCCAAGCCTAGGAATTTTAATAGGAGAAGACAGGAACCATTTGTATGGCTTTCTGGAAAAAATGTATATAGCTTGACTTTTGATAAAACACATAGTTTTAGTTAGAAAATGTAATGATGATTGAGCTAGCATTTAGGAGGCAGTTATGATGCAGTCACAAGGTCAGACTCTAGCTTTAGATTGGTAGAGTCCTGTTGTGAGTAGACAGTGAAAATTGTTGGGGTAAGGCTGTGAATTTGAGGTGAGCTATAAGGGTGGCTTCCTTGTCCTTCCCAAGTCTAACCTAAGGATGTGGACAGTACTGTTCTGGGAAGAAGTATTCTAGAATCTGGGCCATTGGTATTGGGCTGGGAGAGGAGGGACTTCCTGGGAAAGTTCTTGAGAATCAGTCTGCAGGGCCTGTGCAGCTTGGTCCTCCTCAGACCCTTCTCTGTAGGGCACTCCGAACAGCTGAGGCATCTTGCCTGCCCCCTAGCACTGCACAGCTGTCACTTGGGCTTACTTATCCTTCCTAGCCATTTTTTCAAGCTATTATTTGAAACCTATGTAAAAGTTGCAAGAACAGGATAGTGAAAATAACCCTCACTTAGATTCATCAGTGGTGGACATCTTACTATATTGGCTTTTTCTTTTTCTATAAACGTATGCATTATTTTATTTTCAGGTTTTTATTTTTGCTAAGTCATTTGACAATAAGTGGCAGATATTATATTCTTTGACTCCTAATATTTCAGTATATCTCTCTCTTTCTTTGAGATAGAGTCTTACTTTTGCCTTTGGTAGAGTGCTGTGGCGTCACAGCTCACAGCAACCTCAAACTCTTGGGCTTAAGTCATTCTCTTGCCTAAACCTCCCCAAGTAGCTGGGACTATAGGTACCTACCACAATGCCTGCCTATTTTTAGAGATGAAGTCTTGCTCTGGCTCATGCTGGTCTTGAACCTGTGAGCTCAGGGCAATCCACCCTCCTCAGCCTCCCCTTGGCTAAGATTACAGGTGCGAGCCACCATGCTTAGCCTTACTCTGTTTTATTTTATTTTATTTTTTGAGATACAGTCTCATGCTGTCACCCTGAGGGTAGAGGGCCGTGGTGTCATAGCTTACAGCAGCCTCTAAGTCGGGCTCAAGTGATCCTCTTGCCTCAGTTTTTCTACTTTTAGTAGAGATGGGGTCTCGCTTTTGCTCAGGCTGGTCTCAAACTCCTGAACTCAGGCAGTCCACCCACCTCAGCCTCTCAGTGTGCTAGGATTATAGGCGTAAGCCACTGAGCCTAGCCTACTCTGTTGTTCTTTATAGGAGTGTCTGGCTAATATAGGTTGGATTCAGTTTTTATTTTCTGTCTATGTTTTTGTAGTTACTTTACTATATAGTTCTGTTCACATTTGTTTTAGGTTTTTTCCCTATCTCTGTTTACTTAGTTTTATTTTTATAATATGTAATACGTGAAATGCTTCCAGAAGTCTAAACTACAGAAAAAGATACATTCATACCTCGTCCCCTATACCTCTACCCCATTCCTCCCACCTGCTGTAGGTAGCTAATTTCATTGGTTTCTACATTATCCTTTCTGTGTTTCATTTTCCAAAAATAATGCAAATAGGCAGCACTTGTAGCTCAGTGATTATGGCGCCAGCCACATACATTGAGGCTGGTGGGTTCAAACCCGGCCCCAGCCAGGAAAACAATGATAACTGTGACCAAAAAAAAAAAAGAAAACACACACACACATATATATATAGCTGGGTGTTGTGGCGGGTACCTGTAGTCCCAGCTGTGTGGGAAGCTGAGGCAGCTCTTTTTTTTTTTTTTTTTTTGCAGTTTTTGGCTGGGGTCAGGTTTGAACCCGCCACCTCTGGCATATGGAGCCAGCACCCAACTCCTTTGAGCCACAGGTGCTGCCCTGAAATTTTTCTTTCCTTTTTTTTTTTGAGACGGAGTTTCACTTTGTTGCCCTCAGTAGAGTGCTGTGGTGTCATAGCTCACAGCAACCTCCAACTCCTGGGTTTAGACGATTCTCTTGCCTCAGCCTCCCAAGTAGCTGGAACTACAGGTGCCTGCCACAACGCCTGGCTATTTTTTTTTGTTGCAGTTTGGCCAGGGCCAGGTTTGAACCCACTACCCTTGGCATATGGGGCCGGTGCCCTACGCACTGAGCCACAGGCGCTGCCCCTGAGGCAACTCTTAAGCCCAAGAGTTTGAGGTTGCTGTGAGCTGTGACTCTACAGCATGCCTCTACTTAGGGCAACAGCTTGAGACTCTGTCTTAAAAAAAAAAAAAGTGCAAATACACATGAATGTCTATTTATATATATGTATGTATATGTGTGTAGACAGGTATATAAACCCTTTTTCTCTTCTTTTCTTTTTTTTGAAACAGAGCCTCAAGCTATCCCCCTGGGTAGAGTGCCGTGGCATCACAGCTCACAGCAACCTCCAACTCCTGGGCTCAAGCGAGTCTCCTGCCTCTGCCTCCCAAGTAGCTGAGACCATAGGCGCCCGCCGCAACACCCGGCTATTTTTTGGTTGCGGCCATCGTTGTTTGGCAGCCCGGGCTGGATTTGAACTTGCCACCTTAGATATATATGGCTGGCGTCTTAGCCACTTGAGCCACAAACCCTTTTTCTTACACTAAAGTTACATATATATATATATAAACTCTTTCATTGTGTTTTTTTGTTGTTGTTGTTTTTTTTAGAGACAGAGTCTCACTTTATTGCCCTCAGTAGAGTACTGTGGAGTCACAGCTCACAGCAACCTCCAACTCCTGGGCGTAGGTGATTCTTCTGCCTCAGCTTCCTGAATAGCTGGGACTAAGGCGCCCATCACAACACCCAACTATTTTTTGTTGCAGTTTGGCTGGGACTGGGTTTGAACCTACTGCCCTGGGCATATGGGGCCGGTGCTGTACTCACCAAGCCACAGGCACTGCCCTCATTTCGATTTTTTTTTTTTCAGTTAATATATGCTAGAAATCATGCTTTATGAGGTGGGTGGATCATTTGAGCTCAGGAGTTGGAGACCAACCTAAGCAATAGCAAGACCCTATCTCTCCTAAAAATAGAAAAACTGAGGCAAGAGGATCACTTGAGCCCAAGACTGGAGGTTGCTATGAGCTATGACAGCACAGCACTCTAGTCAGGGGGCCAGAATGAGACTCTTGTCTCAAAAAAAAAAAAAAAAAGAAAAGAAAAGAAAAAGAAGAAAGGAAATCATTCTTTATCGGTTCCTAAAAAGTTTTTTCATTCTTCTTGACAGCGGCTTACCAGCCAGTATTTAGTAAGCATGGTCTCAGCTGAAGCTCAGAGGAAGTACTAAACTGGAACGCTTTGTGTTGCACTGATTTCTGGGCTTCTCTCAGCTAGATTCCTTTCTGCCAGTCACAGTGGGTCCACGCTGAACTGAGCACAGCCTAGGATCCTGGGGGGGAGGGGGCGGTGAGCCATTCCGAACGGAGGGTCGGGGGTAGAGAATGTCTCCCTAGTACACATGTCTTATTGTTTTGTATTCATCAGACTCAAGGAAGTAAACCAGTTTGAAAAGTAAGGGGTAAAGAGCATTGAGAATTGATCACTGCTTCCTTTTGTTGACGTTCCCACTCCCTTCATTTAGGGGGCCTTGTCCGTGATGCCCCTCTGCCTGTGTTTTGTGTGACGTGTGCTTGCCACTGTGCCCTACAGCTCTTACTAAGTGTCTGTCCGCTTTCACTCAGTCTTTCCCTCTGACACAGGTGGCCCGGGAGAGCGGCCCACCCCACATGAAGAACTTTGTGACCAAGGTTTCAGTTGGGGAGTTCGTGGGGGAAGGTGAAGGGAAGAGCAAGAAGATTTCAAAGAAAAATGCGGCGATAGCTGTTCTTGAGGAGCTGAAGAAGTTGCCGCCCCTGCCAGCAGTTGAGCGAGTGAAGCCCAGAATCAAAAAGAAAACAAAACCCATAGCCAAAGTAAGATCTTTTCTGAACAAAGAGTTTTTATTTCCCACAGATGGTTGAGGTGTTTAGAAGGCTGGTAGCTATCCCCAGGGTGAAAGGGGTAAAAGGGGACATGCTACATGACAAACTTGGTAAACCCTTTATAGCTGCCACAGGTTAGGTACAGATAAGGACACGTGTCAGTTCAGTAGAAGTACCTGCAGACACACCCACACACATAGGCAGGGGTTGCTTATTACAACCCCAGGATTGCAGTGAGGAGAAGGGCCGGACTGAAATGTCTGTGTGGAAAGCATGTGGGTACATCTCAGTGACTGCCATGCTTCCCGAAGGTGGGAGAGACCCATGTTGGACTCTAGACCCCTGGACTGCCTTCTTTGGGATTTTTGAGTTGCACTAAGGAATCTATCAAATCCTTTCCCTATCCCTAGAAAGGGACAGGGTTCCATTTGGGGACATTTGTGAGTGCTAGGATCTGCTCTGATTCTCAGTATACGTGGTTTCGTGTCATATCAAGGTCTAAATTTTTTTTTTTTTTTTTTGCAGTTTTTTGGCAAGGGCTGGGTTTGAATCTGCCACCTCGGGCATATGGGGCCGGCACCCTAATCCTTTGAGCCACAGGTGCTGCCCAAGATCTAAATTTTTCTTACATAAAAGTGATAAACTGTATGTAGTCTCATAGTTTCCTTTTCTGCTTAATATAATCCCCAAATCACTCCTGATCAGTGGACTGAGCGAGAATTCCTTGTCACAGAAGTTGGCCATCAGGAAGTAATTATGGGATTTTTAACTTTTTCTTTCCATATGGGGTCAGCATGAGTTTTTTTTTTTTTTTTTTTTTTTTTCCTTTTCATCCATGGCTTCTGGATTTTGAGTCATTAAGTAAGCTGGTGGAACCTATCATACAGACTTTCAGGGCATTTTAAGGAATAGTGTTTTTTTATTTTTTTCTATTATCACATGCTAAATTTTTTTAAAAAGCCAGGTGTTGCAATTAATGCTTGCCAGTCATAGTGAAATGTTGATGTTGGTTTGCTAAGACCTTAAAATCACCTCAGAACAATCGTAGAAAATCATAAAGCATCTTTTAATTTAATTATTTATTTGAGATAGTCTCAAGCTGTTGCCCTGGGTAGAGTGCTGTAGCCACAGTTCACAGCAACTTCAAAATCTTGACCCTAAGCGATTCTCTTGCCTCAGCCTCCCAAGTAGCTGGACTACAGGGGCCCACCACAATGCCCGGCTATTTTGTTGTCGTTGTTGTGGCAGTTGTCATTGTTGTGTTAGCTGGCCTGGGCTAGGTTCGAACCCTTCACCCTTGCTGTGTGTGGCCAGCACCCTGCCACCTGAGCTACAGGCGCCGCCCATCTTTTAATTTTAAAAGATTACCTTAAAAAAATCTGAGTAATTCTAAGCCATTAGATCAACAGAAAATCTTTCATCTCCTATCATATTCTGACCTCTGAATCGGCCAAGTCTTTTCTGTGAATTGCATGGCACAGAGTTTCTGTATTCTTGGTTCCTCAGCCACAGACAGGCCCAGAATATGGCCAGGGGATAAATCCGATTAGCAGACTGGCCCAGATCCAGCAGGCAAAGAAGGAGAAGGAACCGGAGTACATGCTCCTCACAGAGCGAGGCCTCCCACGCCGCAGGGAGTTCGTGATGCAGGTGGGTCTGTGTGGGGTGCGGCAACCCTTCTTCTGACCACGTCAGTCTCAGGGTCTGATCAAGGACCAAGGGCCAGACACCTTGCCATCAAAGGTTATCCTTACCTGACAACATAAAAACATGCCCTTGTCTGTGTACCACATGGACCCCCATGGGCACAGTGGGAATGTGAACAAATGAGGACAAAATTTTGCAGAGTGTTGGGATGATGAGATTGTGAGTGAATTTTTTTCTTCATTGCATGTTGGAGATATTTTCGTAAATTTTTTTTTTTTTTTGAGACAGTCTATGTTGCCTTTGGTAGAGTGCCGTAGCATCACAGCTCACAGCAACCACTAACTCTTAGGCTTAAGCGATTCTCTTGCCTCAGCCTCCCAAGTAGCTGGGACTATAGGCGCCCACCACAGTGCTCGGCTATTTTTGTTGTTGTTGTTGTAGTTGTCATCATTGTTTAGCAGGCCCAGGCAGGGTTTGAACCTGCCAACCCCCGTGTATTGCTGGTGCCCTAACTACTGAGCTACGGGCACCAAGCCAATATTGTTGTTTTCTAAAGATAAATTTTGGCTGGATGTGGTGCCTCACACCTGTAATCCTAGCACTCTGGGAGGCCAACGCCGGAGGATGGCTTGAGCTCAGGAGTTTGAGGTTGCAGTGAGCTATGATGAAACCACTGTACTCTAGGCGGGATAACACAGCAAGACTGTCTCAAACCAACACAGGATCTATTCCTGCTTCTCCTAATACTTTTATAGAATCTAGAATTAAGGATGGTTTTTCCTTAAATTGCAGTGGCACTGCAGATTAGTATAGAGTGTTTGTCCATGTGCTTATTTAATGAGTATTTCACATGGGCAGCTTGATTTAATTGTGATTTGAATTTTATAGTGTTTTCTGATGAAAAACAGAATATTTAACTCTCCGATAGTAGTTTACAACCTGTAAGGAGTTGTCATTTAACCTAGTGTGTTTCAACCCCCTAGTCAGAAGGTAGGAAAAATAATGATCCTTCCCATTTGACAAGCGGAAATTGTAGTTTTCTGAGAGAATCAGTAATTTGTCCAAGATGATGAGATGGCTGGTAGTGACCAGGTTTGAATTTAGTCCCAGGCCACTCTTGGAGGCCTGGCAAGGATTGTCTTGGCTTTTTCAGTATTTTGACATAGGGCTTTTGGTGGTAGCAGCTGGGTACCTGTGATCTGGACCTGCTTGGAAGCAGTGGTATGCTACAAGGTTGCACAGCCAAATCTCAGTGCAGGGTGGTATGGTAGGCAGGATGGGCACGGGGGTGTAGATGGGGACACACACACCTACATACACATCTGGATGTGTGAATTTAGAATAATTTACAAATAATATTTAGTTTGGGTTTTTTGTTTTTTTTTTGAGACAGTCTCCCTTTGTTGCCCTTAGTAGAGTGCTATGGCATCACAGCTCACCGCAACCCCAAACTCTCAGGCTTAAGTGATTCTCTTGAATAGAGAGTCACAAGTAGCTGAGACTACAGGTGCCCGCCACAATGTCCGGCTATTTTTTTTTTTTTTTTTTTGGTTATAGTTATTGATTGGCAGGCTCAGGCTGGGTTCGAACCTGTCAGCTCTGGTGTATGTGGCTGGCGCACCAGCTGCTGAGCTACAGGAACTGAGCCAATATTTAGTATTTTTATTGTATGATAAATGTAATACATTCGTGTGACAGTCACCAACAATAATGTCAGGAACTCAGACAACATAACAGTGCTTTATTACTATCTAGTTCAGCAGAGATGTTGCTAATGTCATTGTTAGATCCATAGTTTAGACTTGGGATTTAAATGTAGCTTGAGTGTTATTTGACATTTTTGTTTATATTAACAAGTAAGAAAAGTAAATATGAGTAGTCACTCATTTTTCTTTTTTCTTTTTCTTTTTTTTGAGACAGAGTCTCACTTTGAAGTCCTTGGTAGAGAGCTGTGGCGTCATACTTCACGGCAACCTCAAATTCTTGGGCTCAAGTCTTGCCTCAGCCTCCTAAGTAGCTGGGACTACAGGTGCCCACCACAATGCCTGATTAATTTTAGAGATTGGGTCTCGCTCTTGCTCAGGCTGGTCTTGAATCTGTGAGGCAGTTCACCCACTTTAGCCTGCCAGAGTACTAGGATTACAGAGGCATGAGTCACCGTGCCCAGCCTTGGGTAATAATTTTCAAAGACTAGAAAAATGTTTATTTTGTTTTGAGACAGAGTCTCACTCTGCTACAGTGCTGCAGTGACAGCCTTGCTCACAGCAACCTCACATTTCTGGGTTGAAGAGATCCTTCTGCCTCAGCCTCCTGAGTAGCTGGGACTAGAGGCATGTACCACTGTGCTCCACTAATTTTTCTTTTTTTAGGAGAGACAGTGGGAGCGGGGAGAGGTCTCATTTTGCGCAGGCTGGTCTCAAACTCTTGAGATCAAGCGAATTCCTGCCTCAGCTCTCAGAGTGCTAGGATTACAGATTACAGGCAGGAGCCACTGTGCCCAGCCTGTTTCAGTGTTTTGTGCTAGTTACAATGTAATGGCTATAGATTTCACATGCTTCCAAGCTTAAATCGCATTAAGCGTGTTATTAGCTTTTTCTCCATCATTTTAAGTTTAGAGTTAGAAATCAGCAAATAACTTAATCTTTGATCTGCAGCGTGTACAGATTTGTGGAGTACCAGTACTGTCACCGTGGCTGACTTTAGGCAGAGCAACAGTCTTAGCATAGAGTTGGGGAGATGTGTAGGAGCAGCCCCACATTGTGTGTCCCAGCAGAAACACCACAGAAGGACAGAAGCTCCAGAGCATGATAATTAGAAATGATATTCAGACCATTGCCTCTTGTTGTTAAAATAATTACAAATCTATATAATTTAATGTTTAATAATGGCCATGTTTAACAGCCAGCTTTCCAAATTCCTGAATATTTAATAATCAGATCTCAGACCGGACTGGGTCAGCTCCAGGCTTCACCTTTGAGCCTTCTAGCTTCTGACCATTGCTGAGTTCTTTTGCTGACACATAATTCTTGCCTTGTCTTTACTCTGAAGGTTTAAGCACTGGTTTGTATGTTGACTTCTTTATGTAGGTGAAGGTTGGAAACCACACTGCAGAAGGATCAGGCACCAATAAGAAGGTGGCCAAACGCAACGCAGCTGAGAACATGCTGGAGATTCTTGGTTTCAAAGTACCGCAGGCGCAGCCCACCAAACCAGCACTTAAGTCAGAGGAGAAGGTGACTGCTTGGGGCTCTTATCACAAGATGGTCTTCTTGCTTCACCCTAGGGAGTTCTGGCATCTCCAGGGGCAAGCTTCAGGGCCAGGCTTCCTCCTTATGGCAGTAAAGTAACCCTGCCGAGCAGCATCTTAATCCATTTGGACCGTTATAATGTGCTCAGAGGGGACTTGCATGTCGAGGCGTGGCTCTGGGTTAGATTGTTATTTTAGCATCTTTGCAGTCTGAGGATGCTTTATGGAGGGCAGCTTATTCCTCTTCCTTTGTAAAGTGATGGATAATTTGGCTTGAAATGAATGTGTGTCTGTCATTTACAGTCTTGAAATGAACCCTGCATAAAAGACTCAGACTTTTTTCTGGGACATTGAGACATTGTGACATTAGAGTTGGGTCAAATCCATAGTTTAGGTTTGTGATTTTCCTTATGTGAAATGAATACTAGATGAAAATAATTGCCTGTTGAAAAATTCACTTGGGCCAAGAGTGATAAATAGAACTTTAGCCGAATCCATGGATGACTTTGTTTCTAATCACTGAGTGGTCCTGTTGGGATAAATTTGAAATCCAGACTGATTCGTTCATGTCTACTAGTCATATTGAATTGATATCAGCTGTGGTCACAGTTAATGCTTTGGGACCCCATTGGCATAGATCCTAGCACTGGCTTCTGGGGTTTTCATTTCAAAACCTTGTTTGGAGATTCATAAGCAGCATCCTTGTCAGAAAGACCTTGTGCTTAATGTGTGTCACTTTGGAAATAACACCTTATCTTTTAATTGGATATAAGCTTCAGGAAATATTGATTTATAATTAGCTTCAGTCTAAAAGCTTCTTCCCTATGTTGGTGGGCTCTGCCAATCTGGCATCTCTGCTCCTCTGGTTAAATGTCTTCCTGTGAGAGCAGAGGCTCCTCACTCTCTGGTCCGTGTAGTTTGTCAGATGCTCTTGGTGGACAGGCTGGCGTGGGTGGGGGGGATAGGTTCACTGGGAGAAAGGCATGTGTCAGGATGGCATATGCATACCAGGGCTCAGGCTTTTCTGCCAGTGGCACCAATGATGCTGATGGGAGTTTGCAGTTTTAGTTAGCAGGAACTGATTTCTCAATTATTTATTTATGCTCATGGCCTTTTTTTTTTTTCCTTCTAAAGACACCAGTAAAGAAACCAGGGGATGGAAGAAAAGTAACCTTTTTTGAACCCAGCTCTGGGGATGAAAATGGAACTAGTAAGTGTGATCTTAACGTTGTCTTCATGTGTTTGTGCCCCTGGGGTTTGCATGGTTCCCAATTAACAATAAGACCTGGATTGGTCAGTGAGTCCCAACATGCAGTGTCTCCATCTGTGTCACTGCTGCTGTGTGTGCCCAGGAGAGGGCCAGTGGCGGGAGGAGTACAAAGTTATAGCGTCTTTCCAGGCAGTGGATGTGGATTGGTGTTTATCTATCTGTGTGATAATACCTTCCCCAGGTAATAAAGAGGATGAGTTTAGGATGCCTTATCTCAGCCATCAGCAGCTGCCTGCTGGAATTCTTCCCATGGTGCCTGAGGTCGCCCAGGCTGTAGGAGTCAGTCAAGGACATCACGCCAAAGATTTCACCAGGGTAGCGCCAAATCCTGCCAAGGCTACGGTAACTGCCATGATAGCCCGAGAGTTGTTGTATGGGGGCACCTCGCCCACAGCTGAGACCATTTTAAAGAATAACATCTCTTCAGGCCACGTACCCCATGGACCTCTAACAAGACCCTCTGAACAACTGGACTATCTCTCCAGAGTCCAGGGATTCCAGGTAACGCCTGTGCTATAAGTGCTGGACATCAGTAGTCATCTTTAGGCCGCTCTCGGGGAACGAGCTTTGTACCTTGTTTCTTAAGTTTTGTTTAGGGGATGGAAGGGAGAGGGAAGGCAGGCACAGAAAGTATTGTAAGCATATATGGTAAGAGAAAATTCTTATCCTTTGGTAATAACATTTTATTATTATTTTTTTGAGTCTTAGTATGTCGCTCTCGGTAGAGAGCTGTGAAGTCACAGCTCACAGCAACCTCAGATTCTTGGGCTTACACGATTCTCAGCCTCCCAAGTAGCTGGGACTACTGGTGCTTGCCATAATGCCTGGCTATTTTTTGTTATTGTAGCTGTCATTCTTTGTTGTTTAGCAGGCCCAGGCTGGGTTCCAATCGCCCTATCCACTAAGCAACAGGCGCTGCCTGGTAACATTTTAAAATCTAACCCTCCTAAAAACAAAGCCTCTAACCACTAGTAATGGTTGAGAATTTGGATTTCAAAAAGAACAAATGTTGGTGCTTTCTGCCTAGTAGGAGGATATGGCTACTTATAGCCCAGTGATTTTGAGTAAACATCTAGGTTCCTGGAAGTCTGGACTGGGGCCCCTCAGCAGGCGTGGCCAGTCTGGCTGAGCTCAGTGAGAGAAGTGCTCTCCCTTGGTTTTTGGGCCTGGAGCTGCAGTTCTCCAGCCTGCTTGTACTTACTGTGCCCTGCCCTCAGATCTCTTTTTCCCCTTAGGTTGAATACAAAGACTTTCCCAAAAACAACAAGAACGAATTTGTATCTCTTATCAACTGCTCCTCTCAGCCGCCTCTGATCAGCCATGGTATTGGCAAGGACGTGGAATCCTGCCACGATATGGTATGTCCCTGCTAGGGCAGAGGGGTCAGTGAATTACTTTGTGTGGTTATGTGGAGTCTTCCCTTGTTCAGCTTGTTACTGCCCCAGGAAGGTAGGAGGATTCTCCCATAGACCTTGAGAACAGCTGATTGATAGTCTGTATTTCTTTTTTTTTTTTTTTTGAGACAGAGTCTCAAGCTATCCCCCTGGGTAGAGTGCAGTGGCATCACAGCTCACAGCAACCTTCAACTCCTGGGCTCAAGCGAGTCTCCTGCCTCAGCCTCCCAAGTAGCTGGGACCACAGGCGCCCACCACAGCGCTGGCTATTTTTTGGTTGCAGCCATCATTGTTATTTGGCGGGCCCAGGCTGGGGATTCAAACCTGCCACCTTAGGTGTATGTGGCTGGCGCCTTAGCCGATTGAGCCACAGGCGCCTAGCCGATAGTCTGTATTTCTGAATTCTCCTTTGTCTTAGTTGACTGGATCAATGTCTCATCCGATTGTTGGGTTTAGTCTGCCTTGCTCTTCCTTTCATGCTCACTCACAGACTGTATTCACTTCTTTTCTTACCAGAACAAGGAATTGTAGGTCCACATTCTGGCTGTTGTAGAAAGCCCCTTCCCTTGGTGTTCTGTTTCAGGATGAAATTGTAAGAGAATTGAGAAAAAAAAAGGAATTGATGAAATTAATCTAAGTAAACTATGGCATATCACTTGATGAAATATAATGATGCATCCATCAGATTAATATCTGTATGTAGACAGTGTAACAACAAGGAAAATATATTTGGTTATGTGAAATCAGGATATAAAAATGTATATAGTCTGGTTACTACAAGGTGAAAAATACTAGAAGTAAATACAAGTGATTCAGTGAGATAATCATGGTTAAGTTTTATTTAATTAGTATTTTAAATTAAACATTTAACCATTTTATTTAGGGGTACCAGTTTTAAAAAGTTAGAACCTATTTATTGGGAACAGGAGCTGTCACTTGCCTGTCCAGTGTGTCATGCCGTGGTCTAAGCAGCGTCTGTGGTTTACCTGTTTTTCCATTCCCACCAGGCTGCTCTCAACATTTTAAAGTTGCTGTCTGAGTTGGACCAACAAAGTACAGAGATGCCAAGAACAGGAAACGGACCAGTGTCTGTGTGAGTGTGCTGTTGACTGTGGGAACACCTGCCTGCGTCACTTTCTGGCCCTTCCCTGTGAAAGGTTTCCACATTCTCTTAGGCAGAGAGCTCTACTGTTTTGGTTTTTTAAAAATTTTGAATAGCCCACACATTCATTAATTCAAAACTGTTATTTCACAAGGTGCACACAGTGACAATTTTGCCCTCACACAGTTCCAAACCCTCCCCTACAGTATATTTTTATTAGTTTCTTGTATGTCTTCCTTGTACTGTTTTTTTCCTTTTCTTTTTTTTGGAGACAGTCTTATGTTGCCTTTGGTAGAGCACTGTGACATCACAGCTCACAGCAACCTCAAACTCATGAACTTAAGCGATTCTCCTGTCTCGGCCTCCCAAGTATCTGGGACTACAGGTGCCTGCCACAACGCCCGGGTATTTTTTTTGTTGTAGTTGTTACTGTTTAGCAGGCCTGGGCCGGGTTCAAACGCACCAGCCTGGTGTCGCTAGCATCCTAGCTGCTGAGCTACAGGTGTTGAGCCTGTACTGTTTTGTTTGAGACAGAGTCTCTTGTCCCTCTGGGTAGAGTACAATGGATAGTCACAGCTCATAGCAACCTCAAACTTGGTATCAAGAGCTCCTTTGGCTCACCCTCCCAAGTAGCTAGGACTGCCCACCACAGTACCCAGCTAGTTTTTCTGTTTTTAGTAGAGATGGGGTTTCACTCTTGCTCACACTGTCTTGAACTCCTGAGCTCAAACAATCCAATCCATTTGCCCCAGCCTCCCAGAGTACTAAAATTATAGGCATGAGCTTTGTATTTTTTTTTTAATGCAGATACATAGATGTATTTCTTTTTCCTCCCAGAGTTAACATACACACATCTTCCTTGCTGTTTTAATAGTGTATCCTGGGAAGATCTTACTTTAATCCAGTACTGGGGCCTGTATGTACTGTTGGAATTGTTCCTGTTAGCTAAATTCTTTTCATTTCTAACATACAGCTTGTCTTAATGTTTTAAACCTGTTGTTTTTATTTTTCTTCCCTAAAGGTGTGGGAGGTGCTGAACCTTTTCTGGCCAGGAACCATTATAAGATCCCAACATATATACTGAAAATACTGAAACTGCTTTGAAAATTTGGAATTTCTGATACCTCCAGTGGGCCGAGAGACCCAGTGGGTAAAGAATGAGGGCAGCAGTGTGGTGAAGAAGATGGAGACATTAAGGAGGTGGCCACGGCTGGGCTGGACCGTGCTGGGTTTATTGTAATGGCCACTTTGTGAACAAGTGGTTCCCACACAGAAGCAGCTACTCCCATCAGGAAACCAGCAGATCATGCCCTGGGCACCCCAGTACTTGGTCTTTATTTTATTTTGCCGTGTGAAAGAAGAAACAGAAAACAGAAAGCATGACCCTTTCTCAAACTGGCTCACTCACACTTTGGGACAAACCCTGGACAGCCACACCAGAGAGAGGCCTTAGACCGGCCCCAGAGCTAAAAGCACCAGAGAAAATCAAATGCTTCTTACTCAGTGTAACCTAACTTTTCTAGCGTGCTATGGCCCCACCACCTCCTGTAGTACCCACATCATAACCACTGCTTTCTCTTAGTTTATTTTCTTTTGATTGATATGACACTATATAAAATTTTCATTTGAGAGTTGAGTCTCAATTGTATCTAGTTATTAGCACAGTTTGGAAACTTGTCTGAGACTGACTTTACCTGTTATCTAACCGGCAAAGATCATATCCACGTGTATGTGCTTATACATTTTTATTTTATCGGACTAACCCAGGACCATTTCAGTGATGCAAATTGTGTGCCCTCTGGTTTAGCTGAAACAGTCCTGGACTTCTCAGAAACCTTGATGAAGTCTCCCACAGTTGTATAAATCGGACAATTTTAGGAATTTTAAACTTTAGGTGATCATTTGGTTCTTTTTCTATTTTATTTTTGTTAATACAACAGGACTTAAAGAAATGAACTTTGATCTTTGTTTTAAAGATTATAAAAATTGTGTCTACCCATATAGCTCTTGAGGACATAACTGTCACTACACTACAGGATATGATCTCCATGTAGTCCACATATACCTACAGATTGATTTTCCTTGAATGCTTGATACTGTTAATTACATCTCCATGTAGGGCTGAAAAGAATGACCTATGTTTCCATATACAGCTGTGTTGCTTTTGATGTTGTGTTGTAGTACACAGAAATGTGTGCACTGAGGTTCTGCGTATGGTCCAGAAGAGAAGCCTGGTAGCCTTGCAAGTTAAGTACTGCTTCCATTCATTGTTTACGCTGGAATTTTTCTCCCCATGGAATGTAAGTAAAACTTAGTGTTTGTCACCAATAAATGGTTAATACTAAATTTTTTTTGTTAATTTATTCTCAAATGCCACCTTGGTCCCCTCCCAAGTTGCCCTCTACCCTTTTTTCATTTTAAAGAAAATTTGTAATGCTTATGATTCCATATGGGTGAAGATCTGAAATAACTTTATATCAAACTATTGATCAATAAACAGCTACTAATGAAGAATTTGGTCCTGTTGAGCAGTAACTCAAACAACACGGGAAGCCTGGTATGGCAGGCCAGCATGGGGAGCATCACTGCCTGTGGAGGGCATGTGGGCACCCAGACCTGATACTGCTCCCCAAAGATGTGACCCCAAAGAGTTAGGAGACTGCTGATACCCTTGGGCACTCTAATCTCTCTTGGAAACTGAGGTGGCCATGCATGCTAGTCTGGCTGAAGGGCAGGTGGATTGGTTTTTCTTTTTGAATTATGAAAGAACTGGGAGATGATTATGAATCAGACTACCTGAAAAACCAGAAGTGATCAGGTGGTTATAGGAAATGCTATGGGTGAAAGGGAATTCAACATTTTTAGGATAGGCCAGCCACAGCCTATAATCCTAGTACTCTGAGAGGCTGATGCCAAGGTGGGTGGATTGCTTGAGCTCAGGAGTTTGAGAACAGCCTGAACAAGAGTGAGAACCTATTTCTACTGAAAATAGAAAAAAAAACTAGCCAGGCATGGTGGTGTACGCCTGTAGTTCCAGCTACTTGAAAGGCTGAGGGCAGAGGATCGCTTGAGTTCTGGAGTTTGAGGATGCCGTGAGCTCCTACCAAGGGTGACAAAGTGAAAGAAAACGTTGAGGATAAAAGGAGGGGAAAAACGTCCCTATGTCTTAAAAAGGGTGGGGGCAGTAGCTCACGCCTGTAATCCCAGCAGTTCAAGGCCAGCCAGACTTGTCTCTACAAAAAATAGAAAAATTAGCCAGGTGGGGTGGTGCACGCCTATAGTCCCAGCTACTCAGGAGGCTGAGGCAGAAGGATTACTTGAGCCCAAGAGTTTGAGATTGCAGTGAGCTATGATAATGCCACTGTACTCTAGGCACTTGGCACCAGAGCAAGACCTTGTCTCAAAAATAAAGGGGAGCCGGCTCAGCACCCATAGCCCAGGCCAGCTAACCAATAATGACAAATGCAACAACAAAATAACTGGGCATTGTGGCAGATGCCTGTAGGCCCAGCTACTTGGGAGGCTAAGGCAAGAGAATCACTTAAGCCCAAGAGTTCGAGGTTGCTGTGACACCACGACACTCTATAGAGGGCAACCTAGTCAAACTGTCTCAAAAATAAATTAAAGGGGAGCACAGGTAAAGCACAAAAAACTGGTCATTCATGGAATGAGATGCCATCTACTTGGACAATACGAAATCGAAGACGCAACAGAACCAACAGTTTAGAAGTGGAAGGTATGGGAAGAGACCTTCACTGTCAACATGGATGGCTCAGAGATACTGACGGTGGAAAGAGGTAAGAGTTATACAAAAGTTACAGATGCTCCTCAATTTATAATGGGGTTATGTCCTGACCAACTAACCATAAGCTGAAAATAAAGTCAAAAATGCATTTATTGCACTTACTAAAACGTTTAATTAGCCTAGCCTACCTTAAATGTGCTGATTGTATTTATATTAGCTTATAGTTGGGCCAAATCATCTAACAAAATTTCACAATAAAATATTTGCTATCTTGTGTAATTTGTTGACTAGCCTGAAAGTTTAAAAAAAAAACAACGATGTTATGAACTTGAAGTGTGGTTTCTACTGCATGAGTTATCTTTTTCCACATTTTCATAAAGTCCACTTGTAAGGTGAACCACTTTAAGCCTGTAAACTATACTTAGTTATCAGGGTACTAATAGTTTAAGCTAAATCTTCATTTTCCATAATGGAGTTAACAGAATGTCTCAAGGGTTAGCTAGGAAACCCCTTGAAGAACCAAAGCAGCACCAGTGAAAGTGGTACCCTCAAGAAAGGAAGTTGGGGGGGGGGTGCAGAAACTAGTTGCTCAGTTATAAACCCTATAAACATTCTACCACATGCTTGTAATAGTTTGATTAAATACCAAGCTGATTATGCCCCACAAGTAAAGAAATGAAATACCACGTTGACCCATAAAAATGGCAACAAAAGAAAAGTGCCCAGTATGGGTTGAGGTGTGCTATAGAAAATGATACAGCCTTTGCATGAGATTAATTAGCCAATGAATTCCTTCAGAAAATAGGGATACAAAGGTTGATATATAAGGATGTTCATCTGTAGAGTTGTCAAGATCATCAGAAAACCTCCAAGGTATCTAACATGGTAAGTCATATATATACATTTACTGATGTTTACCAAATAAATGTTATTTTAAAAACATAAAATTATATACATAGAATGATTTCATGTGTAACTTTGGGGAAAAAGGGAAAATGAACCAAAATGTTTAAAATGGGTAGAAATATGAATGATTTTTAATTTTTAAATATTTTTCTGTATTTTCCAAGTTCCCCATAAAGAAAGCACATTTAAAATAATATGTAAAAAGTCACATTGTTTAAGGACATGATCAAATACCATGGATAATCATAAGTGGACCCAGTAAGACAAACTTTGCAATGACTTTTCCCCAGTATGTAAAAATAACCTGGGCGTGGGAGATTTGCGTAAGACTTTTCTCCATTATTTATTAGTGGTTATTCTGTATGGGTTCTCTGCTTAAGTACTCTACCAATATTATCTCATTATTATAACCCCCCTGAAGATAGATACTATAGAGATCAAGTCACTTGCTCACCTTCACTATCAGTGGCAGAGCTGTAATTCAGACACGTCTTCAAACTAAACAGAAATTGGACACTGAACTAAAGTCATCACCACTTGTCAAAACCCCCCCCCCCAGCAACTTCAGTCTACTGTATCGTTAACTAAATCTTTGAAAGCCAGATATAAATACTGTCTTGGATGATGGAATAAGAAGCTTCAACAAAAAGCAATTTCTGGCTCGGCACCTGTGGCTCAAGTGGCTAAGGTGCCAGCAATGTACACAATGATGGCTGCAACCAAAAAACAGCCGGGTGTTGTGGCGGGTGCCTGTGGTCTCAGCTACTCGGGAGGCCACAGCACTCTACCCAGAGGTATAGCTTGAGGCTCCTGTCCTCCCCCTCCCCCCCAAAAGCAATTTCTATAAATTTAGAGTACTGATCAACAAATTGTGGCAGAGTAAAGTAAGCAAACATGGGTCTTCCTGTTTGGTAACTATTGTAAAAGACACACATACTTGGCATTTACAAAGACAAACCATCCACTACTCAATCTTTTGAACTAACTAAGGGAGGAAAACATTCAGAACTTCGTTATTCCTGAGTGTGAGATGTTGCATCAAGCATCCTCAGGACAGTATTTGCTGTGCATTTACTTTAAATGTTCAACACCAGCTTTAACTGAGTTGAGTACCAAACATATAGAAACCATCAGCACTGATGTATAATAAACTAGCTTAAAAACAGATGTCCAATTTCTCAATATCCTTCTGCCAGTGACTACTTAAGCCTAATAACGTAAAATTTAATGTTTGTTACTCTATCAAAGCCAACAAAACCCAGAAACAACTTAAAAAAATAAAACGGCAAGACTACAAAAATGTGCAAGAAAATCATTTGCGTTCCTGCAATGTAAACAAAGACATCAGTAATTTTTATGAAAACTTACTAAACCTGGGCAGAAGGAGGTTCCGATTTAACTGTATGATATATCCAACAATTCCAGCATAAGAAAACTGTGAATTGTGCCTCAGAGTTTTAGATATTCTGATTTTTCATTCCCTAAAAACCAATTCTACAGAATTCCATAGGCCACAACTAAGCCAATGCCACCTTGCTCCCCATGCACCCTTTGCTGGGACACACCCATTGTGATGGCTCCTCCTAGACCTCAAGGTTCTAAGGTGCCATGGATTGAAAAGTTCAAAGTAACCTCTGATCTGTAGGGGACTGACCCTGTGAAAGAGACGAAACGTCCACACTATGAGAAGTACTCACAGGCCTGTGAAGCCAGGCAGAGCGTTTCTCTCACAGAGGTAACCACTTATCCAAAACGGCAGGAATGGCTGTAGAAAGTTCTAGTAGATAAGCCCCAAGTCTGTATGCATGTTCTCTTTTTTCCCTTAAAAAGAAGAGAAAAACTAGCCTGAGTTTAAATGACTTAGAAATTAGAATTTTATGGAGTCCAGGAGGGGACAAGGGAGAAATTTAAAGCAATTCTTCATTTTTATAATAGTATATCAGCACCGAAAATCTGTTCTTCAGATTTTCTTAGATACATATTCTAGGGTTTTTATTGCTGATTACAGATTTAAAACTATGAAATGTGCATTGCTTGGCAAGTTACTTCACTTACATTTCCAATAAAAACTCAGACAAAAAAGACAAAGGACAAGAGAAATATGAATAGCAACAGCTTCAAAACAGAAGGATTTAGTAAATAGAAGTCTCCACAGTGAGTGTCCATCAAAAATTTAAAATTAAACCGTGCAAATGCTCAAATCAAGGTCATACAATGAATTTTTAATACTTGTCCCTTGATGTTGCAAGCTGGAAAAGTCACCCACTTATGTTTATGATTACACAAACCACTTAATTGGCTTACGCTCAGCTTAAAGCAACATTTAATAACCTTTACAAGTTGGAATTTGCCAAAGTTCGAAAGGAAAACTTGCTTTTTTTAAAATGCAGCTGTGCTCAGAAGTTTACATGATTTCCTAGGAAACCGTCTGGACTTAGCCAATGAGAAAAATGCAGTTCAAAGCAATGTCACGCTGGCTGCCTGAAGGTACCCTTGGAGATACTGGAGCGCTTCTGCATTGAGGCTGGTGCTCACCATTGACGGAACCTACGAGAGAAAAGAAACGTACCCCAGCTGTTGGAAACCTGGATACACCAACACAAAGCCCATTGTCTATGGGAGAGCGGTCATGGCTCTGGTAGGAGCAGCCAATCATTCCATTCATCACTAAAGGATTCCCAAGAAATTCGACTGCCTGCCTCTTTATTCCTTTAAAAATACACGGGTCTGAAATATAGATCCATGAGGAATTCTTGTTAGGTGCAATAGTGGCATTTTAGTCAGGTTAAAAAAGTCTAAGGAAGTCTAGGCCTGCTCAGTACAAATGTAAAAAAAAGAGAAACCAACAAACAAGAATGGCAAAATGCTAGTAATTACTGAAGCTAGGTACATGAGTATTTGTTATGCTGACCTATTCCCCATAAGAAAATTAAAAATACAGGCTCGGCACCTATAGCACAATGGTTACAGCGCCAGTCACATGCACTGAACATGAGGCGGGGTTCAAGGTGGCCTGGGCTAGCTAAACAATAATGACAACTGCAATGAGAAAACAGCCGACATTGTGGCAGGTGCCTGTAGTCCCAGCTACTTGGGAGACTGAGGCAAGAGAATTGCTTAAGCCCCAAAGTAGGAGGTTGCTGTGAGCTGTGACGCCACAGCACTCTACCGAGGAGCAATGTAGTAAGACTATGTCTTAACAACAAAAATTAAAAATGTAAATTTTATCAGGTAATATACAACTCTATAAACATAATAAATGGCTATACAGTTGCATTTAGCCAGCACCTTTTATAGAGTTCACATTATAGAGTTGCAGGTTAAAAAGAAAAAGAAGCTGGGCATGGTTGTATAGTCCATTCTAGAGTCCCTTCTTGGGACTATAGAGCAAGAGGATCACTTGAGCCCAGGAGCTTGAGGCTGCCGTGAGCTGTTACTACACCACTGCATCACAGTCTGGGTAACACTGTCTCTCTGAGAAAAAAAAAAAGCAGTAAGTGTTACAACATTTTAATAATAGAGCTATTTCAATCTGGAAAGTAAATATACTTTTTCCCTCGCTCCTACAATTCATTCACTTAAAATATACTTTTAGTAAATAATAAAAGAAAAAAAAAGGGTTCACTGTTTTAATTAAATAAGCTTTGTCTATAACTCAGTGGGATGTAGTTGAATTATGAGATGAGAAATGAAAAATGTCACTAGAACAACTACTATCCTCTTGCTTTCCCACGAAAGTCTCTATTAATCACAAGAGTTTCTGGGTAACACACACTTACCCTTCCTGGACAGGCAGTAGACAGTTTGTGAAGTGACTGTGCCAGGTGAATTTTGGGGTTGTTCACCATCTGACCTACAGGATCATGCTCTTTTTTCCCAGCAAATGCCAACTGTGAGAAGGCAGTCTGGTACCCTGGTGTATCTTCTATGTCAATAAAATGTTCTTCATCAGGAATGGTATCATCCTCAGGTAACTCAAAAAGGCCAATAAGAGACTGTAATAAAGGAGTCCTGGATTGGAAAAAAGCAAGAGACATCAGATCAAGAAAGTAATTTTGAGCTGGGAACCGTGGCAAAGACTGCTTGATGTTGTGAGTTCAAGATCAGCTTGGGCAAAAAGAATGAGATTCTGTCTCTGCCAAACAAGTTCAAGTTCAAAATTAGTCACGGTTAGTGGTTATGTACCTATAGTCTCAGCTCATCAGGAGGTTGGGATGGGGACACTGCTTAAGGCCAGGAGTTCATGGTAATAGAACAAGATCACGACTCTTGCAAAGAAAATACTTTGGGCTTGGTGCCTGTGGCTCAAGTGGCTAGGGTGCCAGCCACATACATGAGAGCTGGGGGGTTCGAATCCAGCTCAGGCCTGCCAAACAAAGACAACTACAACCAAAAAATAGCTGGGTGTTGTGGCGGGCGCCTGTAGTCCCAGCTACTGAGGAGGCTGAGAAAGAAAATCAATTAAGCCTAGGAGTTGGAGCTGTGACACCACGGCACTCTACCTTAGGGCAATAACTTGAGGCTCTGTATCAAAAAATAAATAAATAAAATACTTTAAATATTAAAAAAAAAAAGCAGCAAATCCTCAGAGGAATAAAATTATAGAGTCATAGTCTCAAGAGAGACCTTACCCCCATCTATAAACCAGTCATCAATTGTTTTGGCCACAGCACTCTAACCTTGTCTTTCAAAAATTCCTCCATCTCAAGCTAGCTGTGTGACCAGAGAGAGTCAACACTTAAAAATTCTGTTAGGAAAAATAAACCTCCAGTTGCCAGATTACATTATGGAAGAGGCTGAGTGGAAGCAAAGTAAAAAAACAAGGCCTTCCTGGTGGTACCTGTGGCTCAAAGGAGTAGGGTGCTGGTCCCATATGCTGGAGGTGTTGGGTTCAAACCCAGCCCTGGCAAAAAAAAAAAGAAAGAAGGAAAAGCAAGGCCTTCCTGACATGGAGTACTGGGGGCATGGCAGATCTTTTTCTAGCCTATCCAATTCCTCCACTTAAAGACTTAAGGCAGTTTAGTTATGCTTCTGTCATAAAAGGTTTAGAGATCACCTATACAAGACTCTTAAAGGGATCCATGGATCCCCTAAAAAAGTTAAGAACCTGAAAATAAGATTTTTAGGCTTAGAAGGATCCTTTAGTCATATCCTGATGGTTGGAAAAGCCAAGTGGAAAAGTGGAAAAGCCAAGATCAGAATCTAGTTCTTCGGATACTCAAGAGATTGATTCTGTCGTCCAAAGGGAAACAAATTTTTTTTTTTTTTTGAGACCGAGTCTCAAGCTGTCGCCTTGGGTAGAGTGCTGTGGCATCATAGCAAACAGCAACCTCCAACTTCTAGGCTCAAGTGAGTCTTCTGCCTCAGCCTCCCAAGTAACTGGGACCACAGGCACCTGCCACAATGCCTATTTTTTTTTTGTTGTTGCAGCCATCATTGTTTGGTGGGCCCGGTTGGATTCGAACCCACCACCTTAGGTGTATATGGCTGGCACCTTAGGCACTTGAGCCACAGGCACCAAGCTGCCTGGCTATTTTTGTTGTTGTTATAGTTGTCATTGCTGTTTAGCTGGCCCGAGCCGGGTTCAAACCCGTCTGCCTTGGTGTATGTGGCCAGCGTCCTGCCCACTGAGCAATAGATGCCAAGCCTATTATTGGCATCTATTTTTAGTAGAGATGGGGATCTTGATTTTGCTCAGGCTGGTCTTGAACTCATGAGCTCAAGCAATCCACCCACCTCAGCCTCCCAGAGTGCTAGGATTATAGGTGTGAGCCACTGTGCCTGACCTGGATGCTGTAATTTCTAAAAGCATCAGAAAAGAATACTTACCATAGCTTGGTATACTCAGTGTCCATCATTGGAGGACATTCCGTCAGTAATTTGGTTATGCCAACTGCACAGATCTTTTTCTCTACATTTCCAGATACTTTCTGAATTTCAGGAATAATGATTTTTTCCAAAACCATTCCAAACATTCTATTGAGGCAAAATAAATACATTGAATATCATTTTACCACTTAAATATGTATAGTTTACTAGACATCAATTTATTTTTATTAATTTATTTTTAATTGTTTTAGGTTAATTGAGGTTACAATATTTGTGTTTGTTAGGTAAAGTCCCTCTTATAATTGTCTCACCCTCAAGAGGTACACCATATACCTTAACACTGTGCCCACTAAGTGGGAGCACACCCACCCCCCTCCCTCATCCACCCCCATCTAGAATTAAATCTGCTCAATATTAAATCAGATTACTCTATAAACACCAAAATGTTTAGCTGTTACATACACTTAGGAACTCTTCGTGAATATAAAAAATTACTAAATACAAGCCTGCTGTTTTGGTCAGCAGAGACCTAGGTGTGAAAACAAAAAAACTCCAACAAACTTTTACCCCATACCCAACTGCCATCACCCTTTTTTTTTTTTTAAAGAGACAGTGTTTCATTTTATTGCTCTCGGTAGAGTGCCATGGCGTCCAACTCATAGCAACCTCCAATTCCTGGGCTTAGGCAATTCTCTTGCCTCAGCCTCCTGAATAGCTGGGACTATAGGTGCCTGCCACAATGCCCAACCCATTTTTTGTTGCAGTTTGACCAGGGCCGAGTTTGAACCTGCCACCCTCGGGATATGGGGTTGATGCCCTACCCACTGAGCCACAGGCACTGCCCTGCCATCACCTTTTGTGAATAAATGCCTCCCATACCAATGTCAGTCTACTTTTTTTTTGGAGACGGAGACTCATTATGTCACACTCAGTATAGGGCCATGGCATCACAGCTCACAGCAACCTCAAACAGAATTTTATAACTTTTTTTGGCGGGTGGGGTGGGGAGAGGTGGGAGCTTGTATCCTTTTAAAAGAAGGTATTATTGAAGAAATCTTTGAAATATTAGAAATTATAGCTGGGCGCAGTGGCTCATGCCTATAATCCTAGCATTCTGGGAGGCTAAGATGGGTGGATTAAGCTCAGGAATTCAAGACCAGCCTGAGTAAGAGTGAGACCCTGTCTCTAAAATTAGCCAGGCGTTCACTGTGAGCTATGATGCCACAGCATTCTACTGAGGGTGACAAAGTGAGACTGTCTTCCCTCCTCCAAAAAAAAAAAAAAAAAGAAAGAAAAGAAATACTAAAAAATAGAGATAGGTAAGAACAAAGAGGGTAAAAATATAATCACTCATCATCCCATCATTCTTTATCTGTAAGTATATAATTGCTAATTTGGCTGTTTAAAAACGATTTGGCTGGCTAGGTACGGTGGATTGCTTGAGCGCAGGAGTTTAAGACCAGCCTGAGCAAGAGATCCCCGACTCTACTAAAATAGAAAAAAATCTAGCCAGGTGTGGCAAACACCTATAGTCCTAGCTACTCGGGAGGCTGAGGCAAGAGGAGTTCTTCAGCCCAAGAGTTTGAGGTTGCTGTGAGCTATGAATCTACTCTACCCAGGGGAACAAAGTGAGACTGTCTCAAAGAAAAAAAAAATTTGGTCTCTCATTCCATGTTACTATAAACATCCTAGAATTGAAGTCTCTCAATTCTAAATGATGCAAAATCCTTAGTTTATGCTTTAATAAATTCTTTGAAGTGAAAACAACAGATGAAAGAGTATAGATCACATACTCAATAATGGGACCTATGTTTTGCTCTCTAGAAAGATTGTGCCAATTTAGCCTCTCATGTACAGTGCATTAACACTGATTTTGGGCTTGGCGCCTGTAGCTCAAGTGGCTAAGGTGCCAGCCATATACATCTAAGGTGGCAGGTTTGAATCCCCAGTGCGGGCCCGCCAAAAACAATGATGGCTGCAACCAAAAAAATAGCCCGGAGTTGTGGCGGGCGCCTGTGGTCTCAGCTACTTGGGAGGCTGAGGCAGGAGACTCGCTTGAGCCCAGGAGTTGAAGGCTGTTATAAGCTGTGATGCCACAGCACACTACCCAGGGGGATAGCTTAAGGCTCTGTCTCAAAAAAACAAAACAAAACAAAACACTGATTTCGTCACAATTCTGTATTGCTGGGAATCGTATTTTTCAGGTTAATACACTTTTTAGCCAATCTAGAATTTTTCATATATAATTTGGGCACAGGGATCTAACTTTACCCAAATAATTTTTCTTACTATGAGCTATCCTCTTAACATTTCTTTCTTTTTTTTTTTTTTTTGAGACAGAGTCTCATTATGTCACCCTCAGTAGAGTGCCATAACTTCACAGCAACCTCAAGCTCTCAGGCTTAAGTGATTCTCTTCTCTCAGCCTCCCAAGGAGCTGAAACTACAGGTGTCCACCACATTGCCCAGCTATTTTTTTGTTGTAGTTGTCATTGTTTAGCAGGGCCCTGGTGTATGTGGCCAGTGCCCTCTTATCATTTCTTGATAACCCTTCCATTTCCCTACTAATGAGAAATGCCTATTAATTGCATTCTTTATAAATATATACCAGGTAAGTCAAAAGCAAATTTTTATTTGGTCCCAAACATTTCTTATTTTCAAATTATGCTGTTAGCCTTAATAAAGGCAGGCTCCTGGAGTTCCTCACCATTGAACGCAGCAAAAAACACCGAGTAAAGTCAGGAATCAGGAAAATGATTATAGGGTTTTTCCTTAACAACCCAAAATATACATATATATATATTTTTGCAGTTTTTGGCTAGGGCCAGCTTTGAACCCACCACCTCTGGTATTACGGGCCAGCATCCTACTCCTCTGAACCACAGGCACTGCCCCATTTAAGAATATTTTGAAAATGACAGATACTATCCCTGTACCAAGAACCACAAAATTATCTTTAAAACAGAGATACTGATTTATACTAAAAATGGCCAAATTATTTTCTTCCTTTTAAAAATAAAATAAAAAAACCAAACTTACTTTGGTTGTATACCATCAAATATTTCCTGTAGTGCTAGTGCCCCGTATTTTATGCAATACAAATTAATAAAGACTAAGAAACCTGTTGAAAGATACAGAATGTTAGTATAGAGTAGTCCATGTAGTGGAAGTCTGCCCAATATAACCTGTGCACAATCATTAAAACCCAATGACTAACGCTGGCATCAATTACTTCTAATACAACTTAACATAGAAAATTTCTGTCTTTGTATTATAGCCCTTTACATGCCATCTTCTGATTTCTACTGAAAAAATGCTTTGCTTTCTAAACTAACATAAACCAACGTTTGAAACGCTATAGAAATGAAACGAATTTAACGTTTGGAGAACATAAACTTTTTTGAGTCTCATTATGTTACCCTTGGTAAAGTGCAGTGACATCACAGCTCACAGGAACCTCAAAATCTTGGGCTCAAATGATTCTCTTGCCTCAGCCTCCCAAGTAGCTGGGTTACAAGGTACCCGCCACAATGCCTGGCTATTTTTTTGGTTGCAGTAGTCGTTGTTTTAGCCCACCAGCTTTGGTATACGTGGCTGGCGCCCTACTCATTGAACTACAGGCGCTGAGCAAGACAACATAAACATTTTAAAACTTTTTCAATATGTATAAAGTTTAAAACTGATAAGTTTATCTGCAACTACAAAGCCTAATGGTTCTAGCTACTTTCTTATTATTCCTATAGAACATCCAAATGATTTTTACTTACTTTTGATAAACTTTGTTGTTTTGGAATTCTGAAGTCTTTGAAATAGTAGAATGAAGATTTGTTTCCTATACTGGTCAACTGATTCACTAAAGAATAAAAGAAACAATATAAATTCACCATTTTTCTCACTACCTGTCAAATTTTTTGATTAAATGTGCAATTTAAAGTTGTACTCACGGAGGCATGTGCTCTATTATGCTGTTTAGAAGATAAAAACCTTGGTGGTCATTTGCCTTGGATGCAATCAGCTTTTGGAAGACACCCAGTAACCCAGGCTATAATAAATTAGATCAAATAACAAGAAGTTAACACAAAGGCCAGGATTAATTATTCTAAATGTTAAATAGGCAATATATATATCTTAAAAAGAAGTCCATATTTTAGGAACCTAATTACCCCTTTCTCTTCAGTTTTTTTTTTTTTTTAAGAGTCTCACTATATTGCCCTCAGTAGAGTACTGTGGCATCACAGCTCACAGCAATCTTAAATTCTTGGGCTTAAGTGATTCTCTCGCCTCAGCCTCCCAGTAGCTGGGACTACTGGTGCCCACCATTCTTTTCAGTTTTTTTTTTTTTTTTTGAGACAGAGCCTCAAGCTATCCCCCGGGGTAGAGTGCCAAGGCATCACAGCTCATAGCAACCTCCAACTCCTGGGCTCAAGCAAGTCTCCTGCCTCCGCCTCCCAAGTAGCTGGGACCACAGGCGCCC